>VZQC01000939.1:154158-203066 GCA_009823505.1 Rhizomys pruinosus
AAAGCAAATATAGGTCTCCTTGAGTCAAGCAAGACTCCTCCGTCAGCGCCAGCTACACCTCATCTGCCTGGAAATACTGTGCAGCATTGGCAGCCATATGTCTGTATATCCCAAATCTAATTGGCTATTAGCTCTCTCCTTGGAGGAATAACCCATGGCTGATTGTTTCTTTTGATTTACAGAAAATTTTGAGCTTAATGAGGTCCCATTTGTCAATTGCCTACCTTAATTCTTGTGCAGCTGCTGTCTGACTTAGGATGTCTTTTCCTATGCTTATGTCGAGTAGGTTGCTGCCAACTTTTTCTTCTATCGCCTTCAGAGTTTTAGTTTTCACGTTGAGATATTTGATCCATCTGGATTTGACTTTTGTACAAGGCGATAGGTAGGGGTTTGATTTCATTATTCTAAAAGTGGTGATCCAGTTTTGCCAACATTACTTCCTGATCATGCTGTCTTTCCTTCATTGTGTCCTCTTAGCCCCCTTTTCAAATATGAGGTGGCTGAAATTGTATGTGCTCAAGTTTGGATCTTCAGTTTTGTTCCATTGGTCAACAGGTCTATTTTTCTGCCAGCACCAAGCTGTTTTTATGACAATAGCCTTGTAGTGTAGTTTGAAGTGTGGTACAGATATTCCCCCCTGTATTGCTCTTTTAGATCAGGTTGCTCAGGCTATTTGTGGTCTTTTGCTATTCCAAATGAAATTAAGGAATTTTTTACAAGCCTGTGAAGAAACTCTCGGGGATTTTCATTGGGATTGCATTAAATATGTACAAGAGTTTGGGCAGAATAGACGTTTTTACTACATTTATTTTCCCAATCCATGAGCATGGGAGTTTTGTCCATCTTCTGATGTCTTCTTCAATTTCCTTATTCAGGAGTATAATTTTTTTGTAGAGATTTATGGGGTCTTTGGTATTTATTGTTTTTGAGACTATTGTGTGAGGGACAGTCTCCTATTATTCCTTCCTTAATAGTTAGCTGTTGGAGTAAAGAAAGGCTACTGAATTTTCTAGATTAGTTTTGTATCCTGCAACTTTATTGAAGCTCTCAATTATTTCTAAGAGATTTCTGGTGGAGTTTTAGCATCCCTTAAGTAAACAATCATATCACAGGCAAAAAGGGATAGCTTGACTTCCTCTTTTCCAAATAGTACTCTTTTAATTTCCATTTCTTGCCTTATTGCCCTATCAAGGGTTTCAAGCACTATATTGAATGGGAAGGGTGATGGGGTAGCCTTGCCAAATTCCAACCTTTAAAGGGAATGCTTCAGTTGTTTCTCAATTTACGATGGTATTGGCTGTGGTTTTCCTGGACATGGATTTGGTTACATTTAGTAATGCTCCTTCTAATCCAATTCTCTCTAGGACTTTAAGCATGAAGGGATGCTGGATTTTACCAAAGGCTTTTTCTGCATCTATTGAGATGATCATGTGTTTTTTTGTCTTTCAGTCCATTTATATGCTTGATCATATTTATTGATTTTTGTATGTTGAACCATCCCTGAATCTCTGGTATAAATCCAACTTGGTCATGATGGATGTTCTTGATGTGGGTCTGTATGCAGTTTGCAAGTATTTTGTTGAGAATTTTTGCGTCTGTGTTCATTAATGAGATGAGGTTCCATCAGCCGGCTCCTTTTGTTTATTCTGTGCTTTTTTTTTTTTTTTTAGTTAGAGCTGATCTAGGCTTAATAGAAGGAATTTGGTCCTGATGAAGTAACACAGTCCCAGAAAAAAACAAATGTCCGAATCGGCGATATCCCTCACTGTGCGAGTGCTGTGCCAATTACCTACTTGCTAAATATTTCTTGTGCACTGTCCCTTGAGCTTTTGTCCAAGAGTTGGGAGTGATGCATATTGCGAAACAACAACAGACAACAAACAACAACAGCAGAAAAAAAATTCAAAAAAAAAAAAAAAGAAAACTGACTGAAACAGTGAAACTTCTGCTTCATAAATAGCTTAACTTCCAGCATGGAGAATTTTGAGAAAGCACTGAGGAAAATATGAAAAGCATGTTTTGGCAGAACACATGAGCTCTAGTGGGTTGCGTACGGACGGTAGGGGGGGGACACAGGGTGCTTAGATTTTCATAATCTGTATGACATTTATATTATATATACCTAACTATAAGTATATATATATATTATTATTATATAATAAAAAGATCATGAATTTGTGGGGGGAATTCTCTTCTGTTTGCTATCCTTCTAAACAATTGTAATCTTTTTGAATATGTTTTAGAATTCTGCTGTGGAACCAGTTGGGCCCAGGGCTTTTTTAATTGGAGGCTTATTATTACATCTTCCAATGTTTCTTCACATATTATAGCGTCTGTTTAAAATTTTATTTATTTAAGTTATTTATTTATGTATGTGTATGAATGTACTGTCTGCATGCAAAGTCTGTGCACCCGTGTCAGTGCAACGCCGTATTATGGGTCTGTTAAGCTGTTGATTTTTCTGGTTTTGAGCGTAGGTGATTCTAGGATTTATATATTCATCCATTTCGCCTAGGTTTTCAAACTTGAGTCAGTTTAGGTTTTTGAAGTATTCCGGTATGATTGTTTTAGATACTTTTCATGCTGTTGTTGAGATTCCCCTTTCATCATGGGATTTCTTTATCCCTTGGAGTTGTTCTTCCTTTTTTTCAATTTATGGGGTGATTTTTTTTTTTTTTTCTTCTATCTTGTTTAATTCTCTTCAAAGAACCAACTTTTGGAATATCATTGAGGTTTTTTTGCTAGCTGTTTTCTTTGTTCCTAATTCATTTGATTTCTGCCTCTATTTTTGTTACTTTCTTACTTCTGTTGCTGTTTTGGCCGTTCATTTGTGTTGTCTCTCACGTATTTTTAAGCTGCACGTGTTTATATTGCTCACTTATGCTCTTATCTGTTTTATTCTGCATGTAGCACCCACGGCTATAAACTTACCTCTTAGGTCTAATTTTAAAGATCCCAAAGTTTTTTTTTTGTTATTGTATTATCATTGTTCAACAGTCCAGGAATGCTTTTGACTTTCATTCTTTATTCTTCCTGACTTCTTATTCAAGGAGTGAGTGTTTTAGCTCCCTGTGTACTTGTAGTGATAGATGTAGCGTCTTATTCTCTATTATTGAGCTCTTATTTCACTATGCGTACTGATAGAATGCATGAAATTATTTACAATTTTTTTTTTTGTACTTTGAAGTATTCTTCTGTGTCCCAGCATGTGTGTCGATTTTTTGGGAGTATGTTCCAGTGTTGTGGTTGCTGAGCAAGAAAGTGTTATTCTTGGTATTAGTGGGGGTTAAATATTTGGTAGAGTCAGTCTGAGGTTCCTTTGGTGTTCATCTCATTCAATTCGTATGTCTCTTCTGTTTATTCTCTCTGTCTGGTTGACCTGTCCATCCAAAAGGCTCAGTGGAGGTATGTAGCTCCTACATATGGTGTACTGAGGTTATCCTTGTGCTTTGAACATCGTCCTTGGCAGAATTGTCAATTTATAAAGTGTGTGTTCACCAGGAGTTTGGTGCATATGAAATATTCATGATTGTGAAATCTTTAATGGGTAATTGTGCCTTTGAGAAAATGTATGGCCTTCTTTGTCTCTCTTCTGATTCTTTTAATTTGTAAGCTATTTTGGTCTGATATTAAAAATAGCTAACCATACTTCTTTTTGGCTATCATTTTCTGCGATATTTTATTTTCCTATCGTTTTACAAAGGTGGTGCTTAACTTGAAATGTAAACATGTGTTTCTTGTTACGCATACAGATGGTTCTGTTTCCTAACCAATTCTCCCAGTCTTATGTCTTTTAATTGGACGTGAGTTTAGCCCAATTTATTATTAAAGTTATAACTAAAGATACACATCTTGCTTCCTTTCGCCCTGTTTTCCATTTGCATTTTTGGTCTAGGTTTCTACTTCTGCAGTTATGCTTTTATTAATTTCTCTTTCTAAGTGCCTGGGTATAGTTGCTCCTTTCTTTTGTCCTTTGACTTTCTTCAAGTGAGCCCCGGAAGGTTGGTTTTCCTGCCATTTAGTCTATCATCTTGTTTATATCATGGAAGATTTTTTTTCTCTCCCCTTCAACTATAATCAAAATATTTGCTGGGTATAGTAACCTGGGTTGGCATCTATAATCCTTTAACACTGGGAATGATTTGCAACGCGTTCTTCTTGCTTTCATAGTTTTGCACTGAGAAGTCAGTTGTAATTCTGATGGGTTTCCCCGTTATACATAACTTTTGTTTTTCTCTTTGTGGCTTTCACAATGTTGTCTTTGTTTTAGGCGTCTAGCATTTTTAACTATGATATGTGTTAGAGTTTTTCTTTCTGTATCTTTTGTTTGGTGTTTTGTGTTCTTGTATTTGTATTGGTTTGTCTTTTTTTTTTTGGGGAAATTTTCCATCATTGTGCCCTTGGAGATGTTATCAATGACCATAATCTGGGATTCTTTCTTCTTCTTTATCCCTATGAGCAGAGGTTTGATCTTTTCATAGATGTCCCACAGTTTCTGTTTGTTCCACTTTTGTTATTTTAAAATTTTCACAATCTTCACTTGAGGTTTTTACATGTTCTGTTGTTATCTTCCAGGTCTGATATTCTTTGCTGCTTCCTCCATTCTACTTCTGAACTTTTTCCATTCCCAATCCCTATTGATTGATGAGTGTTCAGTTTCCTTTTTCACTGCATCTTTTGATTTCTTTTATTCCTCTTCCTTTAGTGTTTCTCAATCTCTTCCTGTAGCTCTTTGCTTCACTGGTAGATTTTCTTTTTTATTTAAACATGTGATCTTTTCAGTGTTTCTACTTTTTCTGGAGCTTGTAATTTTCTCACACTCTGGTATTTGTCAATCTCTCTCTCTAGGTCCTTCTTGAGTTTTTCATTCTCTCTCCTTAGTTCTCTGACTTGTTCTTAATTCTTTTTGTTTTTGAATATGTCCCACAATTATTTCTTAAGATCTGTGCTCTATGCCATCCCCAGGGGCATCCCAGAGTAGGAATCTCCCCACAGGGTTGGTAAGAGCTTGGTGTAGAATTATCATGCACATTTCCCGTGTTGTCCCTTCATTGGTCCCTGCCATGTGGATTTTCTCTTTTCCAATGCCAAATCCCAAATGCTCTTCACATGTCTTGAAGGCTGTTTGCTTCCCTCCTTCAGATGTGTTCTTGTTCTGTTTGTTGTTTGTTGATTATTGATAATGATTGTTTTTCTCCTAGCTTATGAGTGTTGACTTGTCCAACGTTTCAGGCTTTCAATTTTATCTATTGGAAGTCTAACTCACTCTTCCATTCTGATTCTGAAGGTTCTCCAAAAAAAAAAAAAAAAAAAAGAAAAAAAACACTTGGACACTTTCTCATCAATTCCAGTTGAGGGGAGGGATATGGTCTGTATTCTGTGGTTCAGGTTGTCCTGCGAATGCAACTTAGTGCGAATGCACTAAGCTCTGTGCATTACTAGTTTCATTCTTCTACAGATGATAACCCAGTTTGCCAGCACCATTTGGTTAAGATGCTACCTTTCCTACATTAAATGTTCTTGCCCACTCTATTAGTCAATTTTCTGTTGCTGTGATAAAACACCATGACCATGGAACTTATAAAAGGAAGAGTTTATTTGACCTTACGATTGATGGTCCAGGGAATTAGAGTGCAATGTGGTGGGAGGCATGGCGGCTGAGAGCAGCATGTCGTAGGTCACATCTCCCAAAGAGCACAGGGCGAAGCCAGAGAGAAGCAACCTGGCAGACCACAAGGCTTGTTAAACTCACTAAGCCTGCCCCAATAACGTACTTTCTCTGGCATGGCCACACCTCCTAAGACCTCATTAACCAGTGCCACCAACTGAGAACAAATTTCTGAAACTTACAGCCTATGGGGCACTCACTCATTCAAACCACCACATTCCACTTCCTGGCCCCGCATAGGCTCCTCCTGCACCATAAAATGAAAAATGCATTTAGGCCAAGCTTAAAAGTCCCCATAGTCTTTAACTAGTTCAATACCATTCAAAAGTCTACAGTCCCAAATCTCTTCTGAGACTCAGGCCCATCTTTTAACTGTAAGCTTCTGTAAAATCAAAGACAAATTTTAAACTCCCAACGTACAGTGGAACGAATCACATTCCCATTCAAAAGGAGGATAGAGGCAGAGTGAAAAATACTGGACCAGAACAAGACTAAAAACAGCAGGGCAAATAACAAGTCCAGTAGCTCCACGATAACTTCTGGGACTTTACTTCAAAGGGCTAGATGGCTCGACTCTTCCAGCTTTGATTGAACATACATCTTCTTTCTTAGGTGATACCACTCCCAGTATGCAGCTCTCTCCTTGGCAAAATATCTCAGAGGTCTGGCATCTCTCAAAAGTTGTCTTTGGCTCTGCTGCCAACCAGCTTCACATTCACAGCTTCATGCAATAGGCCTATCAGGGCCTTCTTTATTCAGAGATGCCCCCTCTGTACTCTGCCTGACCATGGCACCTCTCTCGAAACCAGAGAAAGAACTGATAGACCCGTACTCTTGCAAACTTCATGCCTCTAAAGCCAGCCCCCAGTGAATGAAATTGCCGAATCGGCTGCAAGCTCGGGATGGACTCTCTCTCTTAACCACATTTTGCAATTTTTCTCTGCCCCAGCACTTGTGGAGGATTAGCTGGTGGTGGTCTCTGCCCTGAAGTACTGATTCTTTTGTTTATGTAAATCTCTAGGCCTCCCTTAATCACTTTAGTCTCCTATGAAAGGGAGCCTCTCCTTCACATGCCTTGGCCACACCTTTAATCTTCCTAGTGACTTTCTGATCCAAACCTACATTCTGCATTTACTCTTCCCCATTTGCCTCTTTTTTCATGTAGATCTGTATATATTCACCATTCAAAGCCACATGCCACATATTCACGTTAGGCTGTCTTGAAATATCCTCCACCAAGAACATTAGTCCATGCTTTTCAACTAGCATCAGGCAAGCATTTGGGCTGCGGGCAAACTGCTTGCCAAATATGTTTATCAAATTCCTCTGAACTAATTTTTCAGCAATGCTTTCTTCGCAGGCTTCTACTAAATAGGCCCCTTAAGCTCTGCTACGATAGTCAACAGCCTTTCTAGCCCAAAGTTCAAAGTCTTCCGACATTTCTCCAAATATCCACAAGGTCAGGTTCTTCACAGCCACCAACCCACTCTCTGGTACCAAAATAACTGTATAGTCACTTTTCTGTTGCTGTGATAAAAACACCATGACCAAGGAACTATATAAAAGAAGAGTTTATTTGAGCTTATGATTGATGGTTCCAGGAATTAAAGTCCATTGTGGCGGGAGGCATTGGCGCCGCTGGAGCAGCATCCGGAGGGTCACATCTCGCCAAAGAGCACAGGGAAGCAAGAGAAGAGAGAAGAGAGCAACTGGAGACCATAGGTTTGTTAAACCACTAAGCCTACGCTCCCTCAATAACATACTTCCTCTAGCCCAGCACAGCTACACCTTCAAAGACCTCCAATAACAGTGCCACCAACTGGAGACAAATGTATGAATACTTACAGCCCATGGGGGACACTCATTCAAACCACCACACCCACTTTGTCAAAAATTTGACAAAGGAGTGTGTAAGGAGTGTGTTTCCATGGACAGGTTACCTTCACCCACCTACAGCTCAGGAAACTATTGGGAAGAGGAGGTGGAAAGATTGTAAGAGTCAGGGAGGGTGTAGGAATGAAAGTTTGCCTGGCTCAAGGCAGGACCACTAAGACTTGAACCATAAAACCTCCGAGAGTTATCTGATATCTCTGTGGTCATACAGTTGTCTCTGTGAGTTATCTGTAGCTCTGGAAGGTCCGGGATATTACTGTGTTTTCTTTCCTCACCTATCTCTGCAAAGTTCTGGAACCAGAAAGCCCCTTCCCTTGAGATATTGAGCAAAATGCTGCACCTTTAGTTTACCCAGTTACACAAACAGGAGCACTGCAGCCCCCCTGGTAGGAGCCAAGGTGGCTCTCCTTTCCCTTCTGTCTGCCCCACACTTCCTTGCCCAGAGCACAGTAACTTTTGGTATATAATCACACTGCTGGCATAAGTAAAGGGAGAGAGTTTTATCTCCCAGGCTTTCTCTTAGTCCCTATCTGTTTGTCTTTCTTTGTTTTTCCATTCTGTCGGGTAAATCCCTTGTGGTCCACTCCCCTCTATTTGCCAGAGCTAAGCCTAAAGACTGTCACCCTGCAGGCAGGAGACCACTTTGAAGCTTGCAGTCCCATGGGATTGACAGGCCTGGTTCAAGAGAGGGAAGTAGATTGTGTGGATAGTGGCCACATAGGAGACTAAAGGACTATCAGATGATTATTAAATTTCAACAGGTGGGGATGCAAGACCAAATGGAAATGAGTTCTACAACCTTCTGGGAACCTATTCATATGAACTTACAGCATTGGTATTAGCATGCACAAAACCCATGCAAACTCAGCTGGAGAAAAACCTATCACAGAACTGCAGAAATGGGAAGAAAAGTCAAAACTTGACTGAGGAAATATTGTCAGTTGATGGCATTTCAGGGAGGAAACCCTGGCCTTTTTAAGAAAGTCACTCTGGATAGGGTGCTAGAGCTCAGGGGGTGAGCAGAACCTCAGGAGTGTGTGGGCAGAGTAGTTTGGCACAATGGACCTTTGCACAAATGACAGAATATATGATCTGAGTGGGAGGGGAAGGTCTGCAGGAGGCTGCCAAATTATATATGAAAAACATAAAAGTAAAAAACAGAGTCAAGAAGCAAAAATTAAATGGAGGAAATGGGGCAGAAAATACCAGGTTTTGAAAACAAGCTTGGAGGAAAGGAATTCCTCATTCAGAGAAAACATCAAATCACAAATAACCTAGGAACTAAAGATTGAATCATTCTGGGAAACTAATATACCAAACCTATGAATCATAAGCATAGAAAAAATGAAATCAAGATCAAAGGCACAAAATATTTTAATAAAATCATTGAAGAAAATTTCTTAAACTTAGGGAAGAATATATTCTCAAACTACAAGGGATATATATGATGCCATTGTTGACAGTACCAGAAAAATACAAAACAAAACTCCCAATATTACATAGTAGTCAAAACACTAAAGAAACAGAACAAAGAAAATATATTTAAAGTGGTGAGAAAGAAAAAGTCTTATATAAAAGCAGCCCCATCAAAATTACAGCTGACTCTTAAATAGATATTATGAAACCAAGAAACTCATTGACTAACATCATACAAATCATGAAGAAATACAGATTCCAACACAGAATACCATACACAACAAATTATCAATAAGTTAAAGATAAATTAAAAAAAAACTTTCTAAGACTAAAAACTGAGTTAGAGTGATTATATTCATTAAACCAGTTCTATAGAGAAAACTAAATGAAATAATTCACTCAGATGAAAAGGAAGCACAGAGCATAAATAATCTCAGGGGCTGGAAAGATGGCTCGGTGATAAAGATCACATGCAATTCTTGCAGAGGAATACAGTTTATATACCAGTACCCATATTTTGGCCAAAAACTGTCCATAACTCCAGTCAAAGGGATCCGACACCTTCTTCTGACCTCTTCAGTCATTGCACTTACAAACGTGCAAGCAATACACATATACACATAAAAGTGAAAATGATTTCTAAAAATAGATAATCTCATAATAGTCCATGAAAGAGGTCAGAGAAAACAGCACCACAATGCCAACATGCCAATATACGAGGAATTAATATATACATTAACATATATATGTATTGGTCAATAATATGCCTCGGTATTAATGGAATCATCTGCACAGTTAAAATGTCACAGAATAGCATATTGGATTAGAAAATAGTAGCTATCGGGGGCTGGAGAGATGACCTAGCTGTTAAGAGTGCCGACCACTCTTGCACAGGACCCGGGTTCGATCCCCAGCACCCACATGGCGGCCTAGAACCGTCTGAAACTCCAATCCCAGGAGAACTCCAGTTCCAGGGGAATCCGACACCCTCTTCTGACCTCCGCGGCATTGCACGGCACAGGTGCGCAAGCTTGCATGCAGACAGTACATTCATACACATACAGAAATAAGTGAAATTAAAAAAAAAATAAAAAAAAAAGAAAATAGTAACTATCGATTTGCTGCATCCAAGAAATTGACCTCACCAACAATTCTCAACACAACCTTAGGGTTTAAGAATTGAGATAGGTATTCCCAGCAACAGAATGAAGAGGCAAGCATGTGTATCTCTTCTACTATGTGAATACTTCAACTTCAGAAGGGAAAGGAAAATTCACTTCATATTCATTAAAGGAAAAAAAATCCACAAAGAAGAATTTACAATCCTAAACCTGTATGTACACCTCGCAAAGGGACAATCAATTTCATTAAAGAAAATGTTTTAAATTTAAAATCTCAAATTAACTACAACACAGTGACAGTGGGTGACTTCAATGCCCTTCTGTTATCCATATTCAGGCCCATGATACAAAAATTTAACAGAGAATACCTGGTGTTAAATTGCACCTTAAATAAAATGTACTTTACATACATCTAGAGAATATTCCCCACAAGCAACAAAGAATACACTTTCTTTCAACAGTGCATTGAAATGACTCCCAAATTGGCCACTTGTTAGGGCACAATGAAATTCTCTAGAATATATGAAAATTGAAATTACATTCTAATCAATCACAAAGGTGTGAAGCTAGATAGCAACAACAATAGAAATGGAGAAAGTACATAAATTAATCAGAACTAAATAACACATCACTGTTTGAAAATTGGATCATGAGATACATCAAGAGAGAAATTATAAATTACCTAGAATTGAATTAAAATGAAAACACAGGGGCTGGAGAGATAGCCTAGTGGTTAAGAGCACCAACTGCTCTTGCAGAGGACCCAGGTTCAATCCCCTGCATCCACATGGCGGCTAAGAAACATCTGTAATTCCAATTCCAGGAGAACTCCAGTTCCAGGGGAATCCAAGATCCTCTTCTGACCTCCACAGCATCGCACAACATGGGTGCACAGACCTACATGCAGACAGTACACTCATACACATACAAAAATAAAATTAAAGAAAATGAAAACACAGCACACACACACACACAAACTTTTGGAAATACAATGAGAGAAGTGTTAAAATGAAAACTTTTACTATTAAGTGGTTCACCAGAAAATTAGAATCCTACTCATATGAATAAATTAATGGTGCTCTTAAAAGATTTTAAAATCCAAAAGAAACAAAACCTACATAGTATGTATGAGAAGAGCTGGTGCATCTCCACCTTTAAGACAACCACATCATTGACTGGCATAGCATATGACATTGCTGCAGTAGTGACTACATAAAGAGCTAAAATATTAATCATTGAAAAAGCAGATAACGAAATTAAAAAGTGAAGCAAGGGTCTGAAACAGGTATTCTCTAAATGTAAATGAAAATAGTTGAGAAATACTTTCAGACGTCAGGGAAATCTAGGTGAAGACTACTTTCATATTTCATCTGATCACACTGTCAATGGCCAAGATCCAGAATTCACAAACTACAACTGCTGGTAAGGATGTTGGGAAATGAAATGCTGGTAGTAGTGCAAACCCATGAAGCAATCATGGATATCAATTTTCAGATTCTCAAGTGGCTGAAAACTTATCTAAAATATGATCCAGCCACATTACTCTTGGACAGCTACCCAAACATTCTGTACCTGATGACAGAAACACATATGTATACATGTCCATTACTATTCTCATCATAAAAACAATAAAGTAGAAAAATCTAAATGTCTAGCAGCTGATTGATTTGGAAATTGTGTAAATATGTATAATGTAGTATTGTTCATCTCTTAAAAAATAAAAATTATGAAATTCACAGGTAAATGGATGGGATGGGAAACTATTATTCTGAGTGAGGTAGTGAAATCCAGGAAAGTTAAACATCACATGTTTTCTCTCATAAATGGATGATAGCTTTAAAATATTAGATATGCATGTTTCAACTTGAAAATCCAGACAGAGAGGGCAAAAAAGTAAAAAAAAAAAAAAGGCCATAAGTGGGGGGGCAGGGAAGGTTTCCTTGAAGAGGAGGATGAATGGTGTGATAGGAAGGGAGAAAGGTGGGACAGCTGGTGCTGGGTGGGTTTGGTTCGGGTGCCACTGTGTCTTTGTGCAGGGGGGTGGGGCTCCTGAAGTACAAGAGCCCAGAAGTAGCTCCAGACAAATAGATTTAAGGGTAGATAGACTCTTGGGTTTCTGGAAAAGGGTCTAAACTCAAAACCCTTGTAGGTGGTGGCTGTCTGGGTGGAGCCGCCCTTCTCCTTTGCAGCAGTTGCTGGGTGGGTTTGGTTCAGTGTCATTGTGTCTTTGTGCAGGGGGCTCCTGAAACACAGGAGCCCAGAAGTAGCTCCAGTCAGGTAGATTTTAGGGTAGATTGACTCTTGGGTTTCTGGAAAATAGTCTAAACTGTAAATCCTTGTAGGGGGTGGCTGTCTGTGTAGAGCCACCCGTCGCCTTTACAGCCAGAGCCAGGTGGTTTTGGTTCGGTGAGATTGTGTCTATGTGCAGAGTAGGCTCCTTTAGCACAGAATCCCAAAAGTCACTCCAGACAGGTAGATTTTAGGATAGATATGTGCGGGGGTGGGGGGATCCCAAAGCATAGGAGCACAGAAGTCTCTCCAGACAGGTAGATTTTACTGTAGATTGACTCTTGCTCTTGGGTTGCTGAAAAAGGGTCTAAACTATAAACATTTGTAGGGTGTGGCTGTCTGGGAGGACCCACCCTTTGCCTTTGCAGCTGGTGCTGTGTGGGTTTGGTTCTGTGCCATTGTGTCTTTGTGTCGGGGGTGGGGGGTGGCTCCTGAAGCACAGGAGCACAGAAGTCGCTCCAGACAGGTAGATTTTATGGTAGAATGACTCTTGTTCTTGGGTTGCTGGAAAAGGGTCTAAACTCTAAACCCTTGTAGTGGGTGGCTGCCTGGGTGGAGCCGCCCTTCACCTTTGAAGACAGTGCCAGGTGGGTTTGATTCGGTGCCATTGTGTCTTGTGTTGGGGTGTTCCTGAGGCACAGGAGCCCGGAAGTTGCTCCAGACAGGTAGATTTTAGGGTATATTGACTCTTCCATTCCTGGAAAAGGGACTAAACTCTAAACCCTTGTAGGGGGTGGTGTCTGGGTGGAGCTGCCCTTATCATTTGCAGCCGATGCCTGGTGGGTTTGGTTTTTTGCCATAGTGTCTTTCTGCAGAAGGGCTACTGAAGCATAGGAGCCCGGAAGTCACTCCAGGCAGGTAGATTTTACTGTACATTGACTCTTGGGTTGTTGGAAAAGGGACTAAACTCTAAACCCTTGTAAGTGGTGGCTGTCTGGGCAGACCTTCCCTTTACATTTGCAGCCAATGCCTGGTGGGTTTGGTTCATTACCATTGTGTCTTTCTGCAGAAGGGCTACTGAAGCATAGGAGTCCGGGAGTTGCTCCAGGCAGGTAGATTTTAGGGTACAATGACTCTTGTTTTGCTGGAAAAGGGACTAAACTCTAAACCCATCTAGGGGATAGGTGTCAGGGCAGATCTGCCCTTCACTTTTGCAGCCGGTCCTTGGTGGATTTTGTTCGGAGCCATTGTGTCTTTGTCTTTGGGGCTCCTGAAGCACAGGAGTCCGGAAGTCACTCCAGACAGGTAGATTTTAAGGTAGATTGCCTCATGGGTTGCCGGAAAGGATCTAAACTCTAAACCATGGTAGTGGGTGGCTGTCTGGGCAGAGCGACCCTTCACGTTTGCAGCCGGGCTGGTTTGGTTTGGTGCCAATGTGTCTTTGTGCAGGGGGGCTCCTGAAGTGCAGGGGCCCAGAAATTGATCTAGACAGGTAGAGATTAGGGTAGATTGACTCCTGGGTTGATGGAAAAGTGACTAAACTCTAAACCCTTGTAGGGGGTGGCTGTCTGGACAGAGCCACCCTTCGCCTTTGCAGCCGGTGCCTGGTAGGTTTGGTTTGGTGCCATTTGTCTTTGTGTGGTGGGGGTTCCTGAAGCACAGGGGCCCAGAAGTAGTTCCAGACAGGTAGATTTTAGAGTAGTTTGCCTCTTGGGTGGCTGGAAAGGGTCTAAACTCTAAACCATGTTAGGGGTGGCTGTCTGGGCAGAGCTGCCCTTCACCTTTGTAGCCAGTGCCGGGTGGGTTTGGTTTGGTGTCATTCTGTCTTTGTTCGGGGGGCTCTTGAAGATCAGGAGCATGGAAGTCGCTCCAGACAGGTAGATTTTAGGGTAGATTGACATTTGGGCTGCTCGCAGGGGTCCTAAACTCTATACCCTGGTCAGGGGTGGCTGTCTGGGCAGAGCCGCCCTTTACCTTTGCAGCCTGTGTGGGGTGGGTTTGGTTCGATGACATGGTGTCTTTGTTCATGGGGCTCCTGAAGAGCAGGAGTCTGGAAGTCACTCCAGACAGGTAGCTTTCAGGGTAGATTGTCTCTTGGGTTGCTGGAAAAGGGTCTAAACACTAAACCCTTGTAGGGAGTGGCTGTCTGGGCAGAGCCACGCTTCACCTTTGCAGCTGGTGCTGGGTGGGTTCGGTTAGGTGCTATGGTGTCTTTCGAGGGGTGCTACAGAATCTCAGGAGCGAAGTCGCTCCAGACAGGTAGATTTGAAGGTAGAATGACTCTTGCTCTTGGGTTTCTGGAAAACTGTATAAACTCTAAACCCTTGTAGGAAGTGGCTATCTGGGCAGAGCCACCTTTTGCCTTTGCAGCTGGTGCTGAATGGGTTTTGTTCGGTGTCATTGTGTCTTTGTGCTTGGGGCTCCTGAAGCATAGGAGCCTGGAAGTTGCACCAGACAGGTAGATTTTAGGGTAGATTGAATATTGGGTTGCTGGAAAAGGGACTAAACTATAAGCCATAGTAGGGGTTGGCTGTCTGGGCAGAACCGCACTTCGCCTTTGCAGCTGGTTCAAGGAGGGTTTGATTCGGTGACATTGTGTCTTTGTGCATGGGGCTGCTGGAGCACAGGAGCCCGGAAGTAGCTCCCAACAGGTAGATTTTAGGTTAGATTGACTCTTGGTTTGCAGGAATAGGGTCTAAGCTCTAAACCCTTGTAGGGGCAGCTGTCTGGTTGGAGCAGCCCTTCACCTTTGCAGCCTGTGCTGTGTGGGTTTGGTTTGGTACCATTGTGTCTTTGTGCAATGGTGCTCCTGAAGAAGAAGAGCCCGGAAGTAGCTCCTGGGAGTTAGATCTTAGGGTAGATTGACTCTTGGTTTGCTGGAAAAGGGTCTAAACTCTAAATCCTTGTAAGGGGTGGCTGTCTGGCTGGAGCTGCCTTTAGCCTTTGCAGTCAGTGACATACGGGTTTGGTGTGGTGCAATTGTGTCTTGGTGCAGGGGTGTTCCTTAAGTACAGGAGCCCAGAAGTTGCTCCAAGCGGGTAGATTTAGATTAGATTGACTATTGGGTTGCTGGATAAGGTTCTAAATTCTAAACCCTTGTAGGGGTTGGCTGTCTGTGCAGACCTGCCCTTCTCATTTGTAGCCAATGCCGGGTCGATTTGGTTCATTGCCATTGTGTCTTTGTGCAGGGGTCTCCTGAAGCACAGGAGCCTGGAAGTTGCTGCAGGCAGGTAGATTTTAGGGTAGATTGACTCTTGGGTTACAGGAAAGGGTCTAAACTCTAAACCACTGTAGGTGATGGCTGTCTGGTCAGAGCCACCCTTCAACTTTGCAGCCGGTGTTGGGAGGGCCTTGTTCCATTCCATTGTGTCTTTGTGCAGAGGACTCCTGAAGCACAGGATCCCAGAAGTAGATTCAGACAGGTAGATATTAGTGTAGATTGACTCTTGGGTTGCTGGATAAGGTTCTAAACTCTAAACCCTTGTAGTGGTTGGCTGTCTGTGCGGACCTGCCCTTCTCATTTGCAGCCAGAGCCAGGTGAATTTGGTTCATTGTCATTGTGTCTTTGTGCAGGGTTCTCCTGAAGCACAGAAGCCCGGAAGTAGCTTCAGAGAGGTAGATATAAGGGCAGATTGAC
Source organism: Rhizomys pruinosus (assembly GCA_009823505.1). Classification (NCBI taxonomy): domain Eukaryota; kingdom Metazoa; phylum Chordata; class Mammalia; order Rodentia; family Spalacidae; genus Rhizomys; species Rhizomys pruinosus. The sequence continues at coordinate 170,123 of VZQC01000939.1, forward strand.
TCTTGGGTTTCTGCAAAAGCATCTAAACTCTAAAGCCTTGCAGGGGGTGGCTGTCTGTGTGGAGCTACCCTTCCAATTTGTACTTAGTGCCTGGTGGATTTGGTTCATTGTAATTATGTCTTTGTGCAGGGGGGCTCTTGAAGCACAGGAACCTGGACGTTGCTCCAGGCAGGTAGATTTTAGGGTATATTGACTCTTGGGTTGCAGGAAAGGGTCTAAACTCTAAACCATGGTAGGTGGTGGCTGTCTGGTCCAAGCCACCCTTTGATTTTGCAGCCAGTGCTGGGGGGACCTTGTTCCATTCCATTGTGTCTTTGTGCAGGCAGCTCCTGAAGCACAGGAGCCTGTAAGTAGCTTCAGAGAGGTAGATATTAGGGAAGATTAACTCTTCAGTTGCTACAAAAGGGTGTAAACTCGAAATCCTTGTAGGGGGTGGTTGTCTGTGCAGAGCTTCCCTTTGCATTTGTAGCCCGTTCTGGGTGGGTTTGGTTTGTTGCCATTGTGTCTTTGTGGAGATTGGCTCCTGAAGCACAGGAGCCCAGAGGTTGCTCCAGACAAGTACATTTTAGGGTAGATTGACTCTTGGGTTGCAGGAAAAGGGTCTAAATTCTAAACCATTGTAGGTGGTGGCTGGGCAGAGCCGCCCTTCACCTTTGCACCTGTGGCTGGCTGGGTTTTATTGGTTGCCACTGTGTCTTTGTGTGGGGTGCTTCTGAAGCACAGGAGCCCAGAAGTCACTCCAGACAGGTAGATTTGAGGATAGAATGACTCTTGCTCTTGGGTTGCTGGAAAATGTCTAAACTTTAAACCCTTGTAGGAAGTGGCTATCTGTGAAGAGCCACCTTTTGCCTTTGCAACTGGTGCCAAGAGGATTTTGTTTGGTGCCATTGTGTCTTTTTGCATGGGGCTCCTGAAGCATAGGAGCCGGGAAGTTGCTTCAGACAGGTAGACTTTAGGGTACATTGACTATTGTGTTGCTGGAAAAGGTACTAAACTCTAAACCATGGTACAGGGTGGCTGTCTGGGCAGAGCCACACTTCACCTTTGCAGCTGGTGCAGGGTGGGTTTAGTTCGGTGCCTTTGTGTCTTTTTGCAGGGGGCTCCTGAAGCACAGGAGCCAGCAAGTAGTTCCGACAGGTAAATTTTAGGGTAGATTGACCCTTGGTTTGCTGGAAAAGTGTCTAAACTCTAAACCCTTGTAGGTGCAGCTGTCTGGTTTGAGCAGCCCTTCGCTTTTGCAGCCAGTGCTATGTAGGTTTGGTTTGGTACCATTGCGTCTTTGTGCTGGGTTGCTCCCGAAGATCCAGAGCCCAGAAGTAGCTCCTGAGTGTTAGATCTTAGAGTAGATTGATTCTTGGTTTGCTGGAAAAGGGTCTAATCTCTAAATCCTTGTAGGGATGGCTGTCTGGTTGGAGCCACCCTTAGCCTTTGCAGCCAGTGCCAGGAGAGTTTGGTGTGGTGCCATTTTGTCTTTGCGTGGGGGTGTTCCTTAAGTACAGGAGCCCGGAAGTTGCTCCAGACAGGTAGATTTAGGGTAGATTGACTCTTGTGTTGCTGGAAAAGGTTCTAAACTCTAAACCCTTGTAGGGGTTGGCTGTCTGTGTGGAGCTGACCTTCTCATTTGCAGCCAGTGCCAGGTGGATTTGGTTCATTGCCATTGTGTCTTTGTGCAGGGGTTCTCCTGAAGCACAGGAGCCTGGAAGTTGCTCCAGGCAGGTAGATTTTAGGGTATATTGACTCGGGTTGCAGGAAAGGGTCTATACTCTAAACTATGGTAGGTGGTGGCTGTCTGGTTGGAGCCATCCTTCGACTTTGCAGCCGCTGTTGGGAGGGTCTTGTTCTGTTCCATTGTGTCTTTGTGCAGGGGGCTCCTGAAGCACAGGAGCCCGGAAGTAGCTTCAGGTAGGTAGATATTAGGGTAGATTGACTCTTGGGTTGCTGAAATAGGGTCCAAACTCTAAACCCTTGTAGGGGGTGGCTATCTGTGCAGAGCTGCCCTTCGCATTTGCAGCCAGTGCTGAGTGTGTTTGGTTTGTTGCCATTGTGTCTTTGTGGAGATTGGCTCCTGAAGCACAGGAGCCCGGAAATCACTCCAGGCAGGTAGAGTTTAGGGTAGGTTGACTCTTGGGTTGCAGGAAAAGGTTTTAAATTCTAAACCCTTGTAGGGGGTGGATGTCTGGGCAGAGCCACCCTTCACCTTTGCAGCTGGTGCCAGCTGGGTTTTATTTTATTTTTTTTTATTTTTTTGGTCTTTTTGAGACAGGGTGTCCTTGTAGTCCCAGCTGTCCTGGAACTCACTCTGTAGACCAGGCTGGCCTTGAACTCATAAAGATCTGCCTGCCTCTGCCTCCCGAGTGCTAGGATTAAAGGTGTGCACCACCACGCCCAGCTTTCTACTTTTTTTGGGGGGTCAGCTGGGTTTTATTAGGTGCCATTGTGACTTTGCACAGTGTGCTTCTGAAGCACAGGAGCCCAGAAGTCACTGCAGACAGGTAGATTTGAGAATAGAATGACTCTTCCTCTTGGGTTGCTGGAAAATGTCTAAACTCTAAACCCTTGTAAGAAGTGGTTATCTGAGCAGAGCCATCTTTCGCCTTTGCAGCTGTTGCCAAATGGATTTTGTTATGTCCCATTGTGTCTTTGTGCATGGGGCTCCTGAATCATAGGAGACTGGAAGTTGCTCCAGACAGGTAGATTTTAATGTAGATTGACTCTTGGGTTGCTGGAAAAGGGTCTAAACTCTAAACCCTTGTATTATGTGGCTGTCTGAGTGGAGCCGCACTTCTCATTTTCAGCCAGTGCAGGGTAGGTTTGGTTCAGTTCCATTGTGTTTTTGTGCAGGGGGGCTCCTGAAGAACAGGAGTTCACAAGTCGCTCTGGCCATGTAGATTTGAAGGTAGATTGACTCTTGCTCTTGGGTTGCTGGAAAAGGGTCTAAGCTCTAATCTCTTGTAGGGAGTGGTTGTCTGGGTGGAGGTGCTCTTCACCTTTGCAGTCGGAGCCAGACGTGTTTAGTTCTGTGCCATTGTGTCTTTGTGCGTGGGGCTTCTGAAGCGTAGGATCCCAGAAGTTGCTCCAGACAGGTAGATTTTAGGGTAGATTGACTCTTGGATTGCTGGAAATGGGTTTAAACTCTAAACCCTTGTAGGAGTTGGCTGTCTGTGAGGAGCTGCCCTTAGCATTTGCAGCCAGTGCTGGGTGGGTTTGGTTCATTGCCATTGTGTCTTTGTGGAGGTTGACTCCTGAATCACAGGAGCCCAGAAGTCGCGCCATGCAGATAGATTTTTATGGTAGATTGACTCTTGGGTTGCAGGAAAAGGGTATAAATTCTAAACCCTTGTAGGGGGTGACTGTCTGCACAGAGCTGCCCTTTGCCATTGCAGCTGGTGCCAGGTGGGTTTTATTCCTTGACATTGTGTCATTGTGTGGGGTGCTTCTGACGCACAGGAGCCCAGAAGTCACTCCAGACAGGTAAATTTGAGGATAGATTAACTCTCACTCTTGGGTTGCTGGAAAAGGGTCTAAACTCTAAACCCTTGTAGGGAGTGGCTGTCTGGGTGGAGCTGTTCTTCACCTTTACAGCCGGTGCCAGATGTGTCTTATTCAGTTCCATTGTGTCTTTGTGTGTGGGGCTCCTGAAGGATAGAAGCCGGGAAGTTGATCCAGACAGGTAGCTTTTAGGGTAGATTGACTATTGGCTTTCTGCAAAAGGGACTAAACTCTAAACCATGGTATGTGGTGGCTGTCTGGGCAGAGCCACCCTTCACCTTACAGCCTGTGCCAGGTGGGATTTGTTCTGTCCCATTGTGTCCTTGTGTGGGGAGCTCCTGAAGCACAGGAGTCCAGAACTTGCTCCAGACAGGTATATTTTAGGGTAGATTGTCTCTTGGGTTGTTGTAAAAGGGTCTAAACTCTAAAACATGGTAGGGGGTGGCTATCTTGGCAGAGCTACCCTTCACGTTTGCAGCCAGGGTTGCTTGGTTTGGTGCCATTGTGTCCTTGTGCAGGGGGAGCTCCTGAAACACAGGAGCCCGGAAGTCACTCCAAACAGGTAGATTTTTAGGGTAGATTGACTCTTGCATTGATGGAAACGTGTCTAATCTCTAAACCTTTGTAGGGGGTGGCTCTCTGGAAAGAGCTGCCCTTCGCCTTTGCAGCCAGTGCCAGAGTGGTTTGGTTAGGTGCCATTGTGTCTTTGTGTGGTGGGGGTTCCTGAAGCACAGGAGTCCAGAACTTGCTCCAGACAGGTATATTTCAGAGTAGATTGACACTTGGGTTGATGGAAAATGACTAAACTCTAAACCATGGTAGGGGTGGCTGTCTGGGCAGAGCTGCCCTTCACCTTTGCAGCCAGTGTCCAGTGGGTTTGTTTTGTTGCCACTCTGTCTTTGTTTGAGGGGGCTCTTGAAGCACAGGAGCACAGATGTCACTACAAACAGGCAGACTTTAGGGTAGATTGACTCTTGGTTTGCTCCAAAAGTGTCTAAACTCTAAAACCTTGTAGGGAATGGATGTCTAGGTGGAGCTGCCTTTCTCCTTTGCAGCCAATGCCAAATGGGTTTTGTTCAGGGCCATTGTTTCTTTGTGCGTGGGGCTACTGAAGCATAGGAGCCTGGAAGTTGCTCCAGACAAGTAGATTCTATGCTAGATTGAATATTGGGTTGCTGGAAAAGGGACGAAACTCTAAACTATGGTAGGGGGTGGCTGACTGTGCAGAGCTGCCCTTTAACTTGGCAGCCTGTGTTTGGTGGGTTTGGTTTGGTGCATTGTGAATTTGTGTGGGCGGTCTCCTGAAGAACAGTAGGACAGAAGTTGCTCTAGACAGGTATATTTAATGTAGATTGACTCTTGCTCTTGGGTTGCTGGAAAAGGGTCTAAATTCTAAACCCTTGTAGGGGGTGGCTGTCTGGGTGGAGCTGCCCTTCTCCTTTTCAGCCAGTTCTGGATGTGTTTGGTTCAGTGCCATTGTGTCTTTGTGTGTGGGGGCTCCTGAAGAACAGGAGCCCGGAAGTCTCTCCTGACAGATCTTAGGGTAGATTGACTCTTGGCTTGCTGGAAAATTCTCTAAACTCTAAATCTTTGTAGGAGGAGGCTGTTGGGTTGGAGCCGCCCTTCACCTTTACAGCCAGTGCCAGGTGGGTTTGGTGTGGTGTCAGTGTGTCTTTGTGTGTGTGGGGAGGTGTGGCTCTTTAAACACAGGAGCCCAGAAGTCACTCCATACAGGTAGCTTTTAGGGTAGATTGACTCTTGGGTGGCTGGAAAAGGGTCCAAACTTTAAACCCTTGTAGGTGTTGGCTGTCTGTGTGCAGCTGCCCTTCTCATTTGCATCCAGTGCCTGGTGGGTTTGGTTCATTGCCATTGTGTCTTTTCACAGGGAGTTCCTGAAGCACAGGAGCCTGGAAGTTGCTCCTGGCAGGTATATTTTGGGCTAGATTGACTCTTGGGTTACTGTAAAAGGGTCTAAACTCTAAGTCCTTGTAAGGGGTAGCTTTCTATGTGGAGCTGCCCTTCACATTTGCAGCCGGTGCTGGGTCGGTTTGGTTCGATGCAATTGTGTCTTTGTGGAGGTTGGCTCCTGAGATACAGGAGCCCGGAAGTCACTCCAGGCAGGTAAATTTCAGGGTATATTGACTCTTGGGTTGCAGGAAAAGGGTCTAAATCCTAAACCCTTGTAGGGGGTCACTGTCTGGGCAGAAGCGCCCTTCGCCTTTGCAGCTGGTACCAGGTGGATTTTATTCGGTGCTTTTGTGTCTTTGTGCAGGGTACTTCTGAATCACAGGAGCCCAGAGTTCGCTCCAGACAGTTATATTTGAGGATAGATTGACTCTTGCTCTTGGGTTGCTGGCAAAGGGTCTAAACTCTAAATCATTTTAGGGAGTGGCTGACTGGGCCGATCTGCCCTTCGCCTTTGCAGCCAGTGCAGGGTGGGTTTGTCGGTGCCATTATGTCTTTGTGTGGGGGGGCTTCTGAAGTACAGGAGTCCAGAAGTCACTCCAGGATGGTAATTTTGAGGGTAGATTGACACTTGCTTTTGGGGTACTAAAAGGGTCTAAACTCTAAACCAGTGTATTGGTATCTGTCTTTGTGACAGCTGGTGTAGAGTGGGTTTGTTCCTATGCTATTGTGTCTTTGTGGGGTGCACTCCTGATTCACAGGAGCCCAGAAGTCGCTCCCGACTGGTTGATTTTAGGGTAGATTGATGCTTCGGTTGCTGGAAAAGTGTCTAAACTCTAAACCCTTGCAGGGGTGGCTCTCTGGTTGGAGCAGCCCTTCATCTTTGCATCTGGTGCCAAGTGGGTTTGATTTGATGCCACTGTGTCTTTGTGCTGGTTTGCTCCTGAAGCACAGGAGCCCAGAAGTCAATCCAGACAGGTTGATTTGAGGGTAGGTTGACTATTTCTCTTGGGTTGGTGGAAAAGGGTCTAAACTCTAAACCCTTTTAGGGAGTAGATGTGTGGGCAGAGCCGCCCTTTGCCTTTGCAGCTGGTGCTCGTGCTGGGTGAGTTTTGTTTGGTGCCTTTGTGTCATTGTGCGTGGGGTTTCTGAAGCATAGAAGCCCGTAAGTTGCTCCAGACAGGTAGATTTTAGGGTAGATTGCCTCTTGGGTTGATGGAAAAGGGTTCAAACTCTAAACCATGGTAGGGGGTGGCTGTCTGGGCAGAGCCACCCTTCATTTTTGCAGCTGGTGCCAGGTGGGTTTGGTTCAGTGCCATTGTATCTTTGTGCAAGGGGGGGGGTGGCTCCTGAAGAACAGTAGTCCAGAAGTCGCTGCAGACAGGTAGATTTTATGGTAGATTGACACTTGGGTTGCTGGAAAATTGTCTAAACTCTAAATCCTTGTAGGGGGTGGTTGTCTGTACAGAGCTGCCCTTCACCTTTGCAGCCAGTACCAGGTGTGTTTGGTTCACTGCCATTATGTCTTTGTGCACACTAATAGTAGGGGACTTCAATACTCCACTAAGTCCCTTAGACAGATCAGCAGTACAAAGGATAAACAGAGAGATGTCTGAACTGGATGATACAATACACCAAATGGACCTCACAGATATCTACCATGTATTTCACCAAAACACCAGAAAATACATTTTCTACTCAGCACCCCAAGGAACATTCTCTAAAACAGACCATATACTGGGACACAAGAAAAAACTCAACAAATACAAAAAGATTGAAATAATCTCATGCATTCTATCAGATCACAGTACAATAAAGCTCAACATCAACACCAGGATAAACCCTACAACATACAAGAAAATGTGGAGACTAAACAACACTCTCCTGAATAATGAATTGGTCAAGGAAGAAATAAAGAAAGAAATAAAAATATTCCTGGAACTGAATGACAATGATCATACAACACAGCAAAACCTATGGGTCACTTTAAAAGCAGTCCTAAGAGGGAAGTTTATAGCTCTAAGTGCCTACATTAAAAAAAAAAAAAGAAAAAGAAAAAGCACAAGTGAATGATCTAACATGGCAGCTAAAAATACATGAGAGCCAAAAACAAATGAGCCCTAAACTCAGCAGACAAGAAGAAATAACAAAAATCAGAGCAGAGATCAATGAAGTAAAAACAAAGAAAACCATACAAAAAAATTGATGAATCCAAAAGTTGGTTCTTTGAGAGAATAAACAAGACAGATAGACCTCTAGCCCAGTTAACCAAAAGAAACGAGGATCAACTCCAAATCACTAGAATTCATGTGGTGAAAGGAGGAAAAAAAAAATCACAACAGACAATGAAAAGATCCCGACAATTATACGGGACTACTTCAATAAAACCTATATTACTAAGTTTGAAAACAATAAGAGGGGAATGGAGATAGCCTAGCTGCTAAGAGCACTGACTGCTCTTGCGAGGGGACCCAGGTTCGATCCCAGCACCACATGGCAGCTAAGACTGTCTGTAACTCCAATTCCAGGAGAACTCCAGTTTCAGGGTCATCTGAGACACTCTTCTGACCCCTCGGCATTGCAAGACACGGGTGCCCAGACCTAAATGCAGACAGTACATTCAAACATCTACAAAAATAACGAAAATTTTTAAAAAAAAAATGATAACCTAGAAGAATTGGATGAATTCTGAAATCCTGGGAATGACCAAATCTCAACCAAGAAGAGATAGAAGCTTAAATTCTTTTTTTTTTTTTTTTTGACCCGTAACTAAAGAAGAAATTAAAGATTACTTAAGTCAGCCCCCCAACCAAAAAAATTCCCAGGCCCCAGCTGGTTCACTGGCCAGAATTCTTTAAATATTTCAAATAGGACTTACAACAAAATATACTCAAGTTTGGTTAGAGGATACAAATGGACGGGATGTTCTCGTTTGTATATCTTTATGAACTAGCATAACGCATTAAAACCAGGTAATGATATAACCAAAAAGGATAACTATATACCAATCACATGAACATAGATGCCAAAAATCTAAACAGGACACTGAACAAATCGCATTACAGACCCACATCAAGAAAAATCATCCACCATGACCAATTTGGATTTATACCAGAGCTGCAGGAATGGTTCATCATACCAAAAAACAATAAATATCATCAAGCAAATAAATGGACTGCGAAAGACAAAAACCACCACTATTGTTCTCCATTGAGTGGGAGAAAGACTTCGAACAGCCATCCAGGCAACCTTCATTGTTTAAAGTCCTCGAGGGAAAGTCTTGGAGAGATCATTCCTGAATGGTATGAAAGCCATATACAGGAAAACCCACAGCCAATATTATACTAAATAGGAACCGACACGGGCATTCCCTTTAAGTGGTAAGAACTCGGCAAAAAAGTGGGGGCTGGCCCCCATAACACTCCTTTCAAAATTAGTCGGCGCTTAACGCCTTGCTAGGGCCATAAGGCAAGAAAAGAAATTAAGAGAATATTAATTGGAAAAGAGGAAAGTCCAGCCTTATTTTTGCTGAAGATATGCTCGTCTACTTAAGGGATGATAGAACTCACAGAAAATGCTAGAACAATTAAGGACTTCCAGTAAGTGGCCAGGATACAAACATTACATCTAGGAAAAATTAGTGACCTTTCTTTACACCAACAACAAGCAATGGAAGAGAAAGAAAGATACAAGGAGACCTTCCCACTCACAATGCTCAAAACACAAATTCTAAAAATCTTGAGAAAACCTAAACCTAACCAAACCCACCAAGGATCTCTACAACAAAAAAAAAAAAAAAAAAAAAAAAAAAAAATTGAGGAAGACATCAGAAGAAGATGGACCAAACCTCCCATGCTCATGGTGGGAAAATAATATTGTAAAAATGTTCCATTTACCCAAAAACTCGTGTACAGATTTAAGCAATCCCAAATTTAAAATCCCCAAGAGCTTTCTCAAGGTTGGAAAAAAACATCCTCAAATTCATTTGTAAAAACAAAAGACCCCGAATAGCCAAAGCCAACCCTGAGCCAAAACAGCCATACAGGTTGGGATCACTTCACCAGACTTCAAACTATGCAGGTATATAGTCATAAAATCAGCTTGGTACTGGCACCAAACACAGAACACTTGACAAAATAATAAACTGAAGCTCTAAACCTGTAAGCACATACAATTTCAGCTTCTCATATTTGACGAGGGGGCGAAGAAGACACAATTGAGAAAGGACAGCATCTTCAGTAATGGTGCTGGCAAAACTGAAACACCACCTGTAGAAAATGAAACTAAAGCCCTACCTTTCGCCCTGTATAAAAGTCAATCCAGATGGATCAAATACTCAACGTGAAACCCAAAACTCTGGAGGTTGATAGAGCAGAAAAAATGGGCAGTGGACTATAAGACATAAGCATAGGAAAACACTTCCTACATCCAAGAGCAGCTGCACAAGGAAATAAAGATCTACAATTCGACAATGGGATCCTTTAAAACTCAAAATCTTCGTACATCAAAAGAAACAAACAATCAAGGTGTTAGTGAAGAGACACCCCACAGAGTGGGAGGAAACATCACTGCTGATACATCTGACAAAGTATTAATTCCAGAGTATCAAACTACTCAAAAAACAAGAAAAAGAAAACCACTGACTCACTCAAAAGCTGGAGCAAGAAACTAGAGACTTCACAGAGGGAGGAATTAGAGATGGTGGAAACACTCATAAAAGTGTTCAAAGCCATCTTAATAATTAGGGAAATGCAAATTAATTCCACTATAAGATATCATCTCCTCTGATAAGACTGGTCAGATCAAGAAAACCAAAGAGGGGCTGGAGAGATAAGCCTAGCAGTGTTTTAAGTGCCCCGACTGCTCTTGCAGAGGACAGGTTCGATCCCAGCACCCAAATGGCAGCTGGGAAATGTCTGTAACTCCAATAACAGGAGAGAACTAGTTCTAGGGGAATCTGAGGACCCTCTTCTGGCCCTCCAAGGCATTGCACCGACACGGGCACACAAACTGTGAATGCAGACAGTACTTTAATACACATACAAAAATAGATTAAAATTTATAAAAAAATTTAAAAAAAGAAAACAAACAATATCAATTGCTGGAGAGGTCGTGGGGAAATGGGACCCTCATCCCTGTGGGAGGGGCAGGAGAGGGACACAGATCTATATTCAATTAATGTCTATGTGATTTCTTTTAAAAAATAAACACATTGGTTGTTTAGACTTAGTAAAGTAAATTATGTGCATGTAAAAACATTGGTTTTAAAGGTTTTGATAAAAATGGTAATGGATCTGAGTTAATTGGAAATATAAGCCCACACTTCTGTTTTACTTAAAATTTTTATAACAATAACTTTGGGGATTGGCACATACAAGGGTTTTCTATAATTTTTCTGTTGTACATATCATCTTGTAGCCTTCTATTTACCTGTAGGATGATTTTAAACTTAATGAATTAAGCTTGCTTCCCAAGTTTAACGACATACAGTCACCCAAAAACCGCTTGGGAGACATTGAGTTTGATGAAATTTGTGCCTTGGATTCCTTGCCGTAGGTATTTTTACTAGTTAACTATTGCAACCTCTTTGTCCAAAACAAACTTGCGGATTTAACTGTTTCAACTAATACGGGAAAAGATTTGTATCTTCCCTCAGGTCAAAACGTCACCAACTTAATGGTTGAGAAAGAAAAGTTACAGCTTTGAATTGTGTAGCATGTATCAGGAAGTGTCAGCAGAAAGCTTGGACCATTTGAAATTGAAAGGAAGAAAAGCCCTCAGACTGCTACAGTCAGCAAACCTCTCTGTGGATCTATTTGTAACAACTGTTTAAAATGAGTCCTAACAAAACTTACATCTAGGTCGACAACGTTTTAATTTGAGAGAATTTCTTACCTCCCATTCATAGAATGAGGAGGAATATGCTGATGATGAGGTTGCTCTATAACTGTAAATTGGAGACAACTGTTATAGAGGTAATCTCTTATAAAACTGGTAAAACTGCTTTCTTTAATTGACTAATAGACATAAGAACTGTGAAAAGGATTATTCTCTATTCGGAACCAAATATAATACTAAAGTCTCTTTAAGCTGTGCATTTAAGCAAAATATATTAATACAGGAGAGCTCTAATATCAGCGGATATCAGTGGATTATTCTACTAAGGAGATGTTGGCCAGAGGACCCAACCCCCCCCCCCAAAAAAAAGGTAGTTTTCTTGCCTGTAAACTGGGATAACTTCAAGAAGAGAGGTGGTAAGGCCCTGCTGTCGAAGATCTGATGTAAGCATGGGAAAGATGTATTGAGACCGCACTTGCAAGCATACAGTTGGTCTCTGGAATACCAGACAGTGTTACCAAAGGCCACTAAGTGAATAAAGCAAACATAGGTCTCCTTGAGTCAAGAAAGACTGCTCCATCAGCACCAGCTGCACCTCACCTGCCTGAAAATACTGTGCATCAGTGGCAGCCATATGTCTGTATATCCCAAATCTAATTGGCTATTAGCTCTCTCCTTGGAGGAATAACCCATGGCTGATGGCACAAGCTTACATCCTCTAGTGGTTAGGAGATGTTATAAGCCACAGAAAGACCCTGTCATATTTTACAGAAAAAACATAATTAATGGATTAACATACCATCCAAATATCAGTGTCTATACCAAAGTAGCATACCATAACAACTAGTACTGTTGGAGATCTCCTGAGACAAGCTCAGGCAACTGCAGGTGCTGGGGTGCTGGCTAAAGAGCCTACCCACTGTCAGTCCAACCATGTCCATCCCATGTCCTTCCCACCCCCCCCAGCCAACAGAGACTACAAAGGCATCTGAAGGAGGTAAGCAAAGCAAGCCTTCAACACAGTGAAGAGGCATTTAGGACCTACATTGGAATACAGGCAAGGAGAAGCTCATATTCCAGGAACACGAAGAAGAAACAACACAGTAAAGGTTCAGGATAATCCCACAACAAGCTCTACCAAACCTATGGAAGATTCCTACAGTGGGATCCCCATGGGGATGGCACAGGACACAGATATCAGATTGGGAGTTCTTTAAATATGTTCCCACAATTGGGAACATATTTAAAGAACTACAACATTATAAAGAGCAAATCAAAAAACTAAGAAAAGAGAATGGAGAACACAATAAGGACCTAGAGAGAGAGAATGACAAACTCCAGAAGGAACTGGAAACACTGAAAAGATCCCATGCTGAAAAAGAAAAGGAAGCCAACCAGTGAAAGAAAGAGCTACAGGAAGAGATTGAGAAGCTCCAAAAAGAAGTAGAAATACTAAAGAAATCAGAAGAGGAAATGAAAAAGGAAATCAAAGTCATCCAATCAAGAAGAAAGGAGTGGAAAAAACCTCAGAAACAGAATGGAGGAAGCAGAACAAAGAATTTCAAACCTGGAAGAAAACATAGAACAACTAAAAACCTCAAGGAAAGATTATGAAAAATTTAAAAATACACAAAATTGGAACAACCAGGAATTGTGGGACACTATGAAAAGATCAAACCTTCCCATCATAGGAGTAGAGGAAGGAGAAGAATCCCAAGAGAATGGTATTGATCATATCTTCAACAGAATAATAGATGAAAACTTCCCCAAACTAACAAAAGACAAACCAATACAAGTACAAGAAGAATATAGAAGTCCAAACAGACAAGATCAGAAAAGAAATTCTCCACGCCACATCATAGTTAAAATGCTAGACAACCAAAACAAAGACAAAATCCTTAAAGCCACAAGAGAAAAACCAAAAGTGACCTATAAGGGGAAACCTATCAGAATTACAACTGACTTCTCAATGCAAACTATGAAAGCAAGAAGAACCTGGAGCAAAGCATTCCCAGGGTTAAAAGACAATAGATGCCAACCCGGGTTACTATACCCAGGAAAAATGTCGATTATAATTGGAGGAGAGGGAAAAAAAACTTCTATGATATAAACAATTTGAAAGAACACATGTCCGGAAGATGAACCCTTGAGAGAATACTCGAAGCAATTCAAAGAACAGAAGAAAGGAGCAACTATCCCCAGGGACCTAGAAAGAGAAATCAATAAAAGCATAACTGCAGAAGTGGAAACGTAAACCCAAACCGCAAATGGATAGCAAATCAAAAGGAAGCAACACAGACCTAACAGTCATAACCTTAAATATTAATGGAATAAATTCCCCAATCAAAAGACATAGACTGGGAGACTGGATTAGGAAATAGAATTCATCCACATGCTCTCTACAAGAAACACATCTTACCTTCAAGAACAGACACCACCTTAAAGTGAAATGGTGGAAAAAATATTCCAAGCAAATAGTACCAAAAAGAAACCAGGTGTTGCTTTTCTAATATCGGACAAAATAGACTTCAATGTAAAAGAAATCAGAAGAGACAAAGAAGGCCATTACATTTTTAACAAAGGAAATATTCACTAAGAAGATTTCACAGTCATAAATATATTATGCCCCGAACTCTGGTGCACCAAACTTTATAAAGAAAATTCTCCAGGACCACAAGTCACACACTAACCCCAGTNAGTTGTTTAGAAGGATACAAATGGAGGGAGTTCTCGATTTGTATCCTTCTATGAAACTAGCATCATGCTATTACCAAAACCAGGTAAAGATATAACCAAAAAGGATAACTATATACCAATCTACCTAATGAACATAGATGCCAAAATTCTAAACAGGATACTGACAAATCGCATACAAACCCACATCAAGAAAATCATCCACCATGACCAATTTGGATTCATACCAGAGATGCAGGAATGGTTCATCATACCAAAAACAATAAATATCATCAAGCAAATAAATGGACTGAAAGACAAAAACCACACTATTGTCTCAATTGATGTGGAGAAAGCCTTCGACAGCATCCAGCAACCCTTCATGTTTAAAGTCCTAGAGGGAATAGGATTGGAGAGATCATTCCTGAATGGTATGAAAGCCATATACAGGAAAACCACAGCCAATATCATCCTAAATTGGGAAACGACAGCGGCATTCCCTTTAAGGGTAAGAACTCGGCAAGGCTGGCCCCCATTAACACTCCTTTTCAAAATAGTGCTTAAAATCCTTGCTAGGGCAATAAGGCAAGAAAAGGAAATTAAAGGAGTTCTAATTGGAAAAGAGGAAGTCAAGCTATGATTTTTGCTGAAGATATGATTGTCTACTTAAGGGATGCTAAGAACTCCACCAGAAAACTGCTAGAAACAATTAAGGACTTCAGTAAAGTGGCAGGATACAAAATAAATCTAGAAAAATCAGTAGCCTTTCTTTACACCAAAAACAAGCAATGGAAGAAAGAATACAAGGAGACCTTCCCACTCACAATAGCCTCAAAAACAATAAAATACCTTGAGAAAACCTAACCAAAGACACCAAGGATCTCTACAAAAAAATTTTAAGACGCTGAAGAAGGAAATTGAGGAAGACATCAGAAGATGGACAAACCTCCCATGCTCATGGATTGGGAAAATAAATATTGTAAAAATGTCCATTCTACCCAAACTCGTGTACAGATTTAATGCAATCCCAATTTAAATCCCCAAGAGCTTCTTCACAGGTTGGAAAAAAAATCCTCAATTTCATTTGTAAAAACAAAAGACCCCGAATAGCCAAAGCAACCCTGAGCAAAAACAGCAATACAGGTTGGGATCACTTCACCAGACTTCAATCTATGCAGGTATATAGTCATAAAATCAGCTTGGTACTGGCACAAAAACAGACCATTGACCAAAATAATAAAACTGAAGATCTAAACCTGAGCACATACAATTTCAGCTATCTCATATTTGAGGAAGGGGACAAGAAGACTCAATGGAGGAAAGACAGCATCTTCAGTAATTGGTATTGGCAGAACTGGATCACCACCTGTAGAAGAATAAAATTAAACCACTACCTCTCGCCCTGTAAAAAAGTCAATTCCAGATGGATCAAATACCTCAACGTGAAACCCAAAACTCTGGAGGTGATAGAAGAAAAAATGGGCAGTGGACTCTAAGACATAGGCATAGGAAAACACTTCCTAAATCAAAGAGCAGCTGCACAAGAAATAAGATCTACAATTGACAAATGGGACCTCATTAAACTCAAAATCTTCTGTACATCAAAAGAAACAATAAGGTAGTGAAGAGAAAACCCACAGAGTGGGAGGAAACATTCACTGCAGATACATCTGACAAAGTATTAATTTCCAGAGTATACAAACTACTCAAAAAACAAAGAAGAAAGAAAACAAATGAATCACTCAAAAGATGGAGCAAAGAATTGAATAGAGACTTCACAGAGGAAGAATTAGAGATGGCTGAGAAACATCATAAAAAGTGTTCAAAGCCACTAATAATTAGGGAAATGCAAATTAATTCCACTATAAGATATCATCTCACTCTGATAAGACTGGTCAGGATCAAGAAAACAAACGAGGGGCTGGAGAGATAGCCTAGCAGTTAAGAGCACCGACTGCTCTTGCAGAGGACCCAGGTTCGATCCCCAGCACCCAAATGGCAGCTGGGAAATGTCTGTAACTCCAATTCCAGGAGAACTCCAGTTCCAGGGGAATCTGAGACCCTCTTCTGACCTCCAAGGCATTGCACGACACGGGTGCACAAACCTGAATGCAGACAGTACTTTAATACACATACAAAAATAGATAAAATTTAAAAAAAATTAAAAAAAAGAAAACAAACAATATCAATTGCTGGAGAGGTTGTGGGGAAAGGGGGACCCTCATCCACTGTGGGAGGGGCAGGAGAGGGACACAGATCTATATTCAATTAATGTATATGTGATTTCTTTTTAAAAAAAAACACATGGTGTTTTAAGACTTAGTAAAAGTAAATATGTGCATGTTAAAAACATTGGTTTAAAGGTTTTGATAAAAATGGTAATGGATCTGAGTTAATTGGAAATATAAGCCCACACTTGTTTTACTTAAAATCTGTATAACAATAACTTTGGGATTGGTACATACAAAGGTTTTCTATAATTTTTCTGTTGTACAGTATCATCTTGTAGCATTCTATTTTACCTGTAGGATGATTTAACTTAAGGAATTAAGCTTGCTTCCCAAGTTAACGACATACAGTTACCCAAAACAGCTTGGGAGAATTTGATGAAATTTGTGCCTTGATTCCTGCCTGTAGGTATTTGTACTATGTTAAATATGAAACCTCTTTGTCAAAAACTTTGCGATTTAAATGTTAAAACTAACTACGGGAAAAGATTTGTATCTTCCCTCAGGTCAAAACGTCACCAACTTAATGGCTGAGAAAGAAAAGTTACAGCTTTGAATTGTGTAGCATGTACCAGGAAGTGTCAGCAGAAAGCTTGGACCATTTGAACATTGAAAGGAAGAAAAGCCTCAGACTGCTACAGGCAGCAAACCTCTCTGTGGATCCTATTTGTAACAAGTGTTCATAATGAGTCCTAACGAAACTTACATTCTAGGTACGACAAAGTTTTAATATGAGAGACCTTCTTACCTCCCATTCATAGAATGAGGAGGAATATGATGATGATGAGGTTGCTCTATAACTGTAAATTTAGCCAACTGTTATAGAGGTAATCTCTTATAAAACTGATAAAACTGCCTTCTTTAATTGACTAATAGACATAAGAACTGTGAAAAGGATTATTCTCTATTCGGAACCAAATATAATACTAAAGTCTCTTTAAGCTGTGCATTTAAGCAAAATATATTAATACAGGAGAGCTCTAATATCAGCGGATATCAGTAGATTATTCTACTAAGGAGATGTTGGCCAGAGGACCCAACGCCCCCCCCAAAAAAAGGTAGTTTTCTTGCCTGTAAACTGGGATAACTTCAAGAAGAGAGGTGGTAAGGCCCTGCTGTCGAAGATCTGATGTAAGCATGGGAAAGATGTATTGAGACCACACTTGCAAGCATACAGTTGGTCTCTGGAATACCAGACAGTGTTACCAAAGGCCACTAAGTGAATAAACCAAACATAGGTCTCCTTGAGTCAAGAAAGACTGCTCCATCAGCACCAGCTGCACCTCACCTGCCTGAAAATACTGTGCATCAGTGGCAGCCATATGTCTGTATATCCCAAATCTAATTGGCTATTAGCTCTCTCCTTGGAGGAATAACCCATGGCTGATGGCACAAGCTTACATCCTCTAGTGGTTAGGAGATGTTATAAGCCACAGAAAGACCCTGTCATATTTTACAGAAAAAACATAATTAATGGATTAACATACCATCCAAACATCAGTGTCTATACCAAAGTAGCATACCATAACAACTAGTACTGTTGGAGATCTCCTGAGACAAGCTCAGGCAAGTGCAGGTGCTGGGGTGCTGGCTAAAGAGCCTACCCACTGTCGGTCCAACCATGTCCATCCCATGTCCTTCCCACCCCCCCCAGCCAACAGAGACTACAAAGGCATCTGAAGGAGGTAAGCAAAGCAAGCCTTCAACACAGTGAAGAGGCATTTAGGACCTACATTGGAATACAGGCAAGGAGAAGCTCATATTCCAGGAACACGAAGAAGAAACAACACAGTAAAGGTTCAGGATAATCCCACAACAAGCTCTACCAAACCTATGGAAGATTCCTACAGTGGGATCCCCATGGGGATGGCACAGGACACAGATATCAGATTGGGAGTTCTTTAAATATGTTCCCACAATTGGGAACATATTTAAAGAACTACAACATTATAAAGAGCAAATCAAAAAACTAAGAAAAGAGAATGGAGAACACAATAAGGACCTAGAGAGAGAGAATGACAAACTCCAGAAGGAACTGGAAACACTGAAAAGATCCCATGCTGAAAAAGAAAAGGAAGCCAACCAGTGAAAGAAAGAGCTACAGGAAGAGATTGAGAAGCTCCAAAAAGAAGTAGAAATACTAAAGAAATCAGAAGAGGAAATGAAAAAGGAAATCAAAGTCATCCAATCAAGAAGAAAGGAGTGGAAAAAACCTCAGAAACAGAATGGAGGAAGCAGAACAAAGAATTTCAAACCTGGAAGAAAACATAGAACAACTAAAAACCTCAAGGAAAGATTATGAAAAATTTAAAAATACACAAAATTGGAACAACCAGGAATTGTGGGACACTATGAAAAGATCAAACCTTCCCATCATAGGAGTAGAGGAAGGAGAAGAATCCCAAGAGAATGGTATTGATCATATCTTCAACAGAATAATAGATGAAAACTTCCCCAAACTAACAAAAGACAAACCAATACAAATACAAGAAGAATATAGAAGTCCAAACAGACAAGATCAGAAAAGAAATTCTCCACGCCACATCATAGTTAAAATGCTAGACAACCAAAACAAAGACAAAATCCTTAAAGCCACAAGAGAAAAACCAAAAGTGACCTATAAGGGGAAACCTATCAGAATTACAACTGACTTCTCAATGCAAACTATGAAAGCAAGAAGAACCTGGAGCAAAGCATTCCCAGGGTTAAAGGACAATAGATGCCAACCCGGGTTACTATACCCAGGAAAAATGTCGATTATAATTGGAGGAGAGGGAAAAAAACTTCTATGATATAAACAATTTGAAAGAACACATGTCCGGAAGATGAACCCTTGAGAGAATACTCGAAGCAATTCAAAGAACAGAAGAAAGGAGCAACTATCCCCAGGGACCTAGAAAGAGAAATCAATAAAAGCATAACTGCAGAAGTGGAAACGTAAACCCAAACCGCAAATGGATAGCAAATCAAAAGGAAGCAACACAGACCTAACAGTCATAACCTTAAATATTAATGGAATAAATTCCCCAATCAAAAGACATAGACTGGGAGACTGGATTAGGAAATAGAATTCATCCACATGCTCTCTACAAGAAACACATCTTACCTTCAAGAACAGACACCACCTTAAAGTGAAATGGTGGAAAAAATATTCCAAGCAAATAGTACCAAAAAGAAACCAGGTGTTGCTTTTCTAATATCGGACAAAATAGACTTCAATGTAAAAGAAATCAGAAGAGACAAAGAAGGCCATTACATTTTTAACAAAGGAAATATTCACTAAGAAGATTTCACAGTCATAAATATATTATGCCCCGAACTCTGGTGCACCAAACTTTATAAAGAAAATTCTCCAGGACCACAAGTCACACACTAACCCCAGTTCACTCAGAGGAGGGGACTTCAATACCCCAATGAGTCCTTTGGATAGGTCAACAGGAAAAAGAATAAACAGAAAGATATCTGAACTGAATGATATGATACACCAAATGGACCTCATAGACCTCTACCGAATATCCCACCCTAATACCAGAGAATACACTTTCTACTCAGCACCCCATGGAACATTCTCCAAACTCGAACATGTACTGGGACACAGGAAAAAAAACTCCACAAATACAAAAAGACTGAAATAATTTCATGCATTCTATCAGAGCACAGTGCAATAAAGCTCAACACCAACACTAGGATAAGTCCTACTGCGTACAAGAACACAATGAGACTAAACAATACACTCTTGAATAATGAATGGGTCAAGGAAAAGATAAAGAAAAGAATAAAAGAATTCCTGGAGCTGAATGACAATGGCAATACAACCTTAAAAGCAGTCCTAAGAGTTAAGTTTATAGCCCTGGATGACTATATTAGAAAAACAGAAAGAGCACAAGTGAATGATCTAACACTACACCTAAAAGCACTTGAGAGGCAAAAACAGATGGAACTTAAACTCAACTGACAGTAAGAAATAACAAAAATCATATCAGAAAACAATGAAATTGAAACAAAGAAAATAATACAAAAAAAATCAATTAATCCAAACGTTGGTTCTTTGAAAGAATAAACAAGATAGACAGACCTCTACCGCAGTTAACCAAAATAAAGAAGGAACAACTCCAAATCAATACAATCTGTGATGAAAAGGGAAATATCACAACAGACATGGAAAAGATCCAAAAAATCATACGGGAATATTTCAAGAACCTATATTCTACCAAATTTGAAAACCTAGAAGAAATGGATGAATATCTGAAATCCTGGGAATCACTAAAGCTCGACCAAGAAGAGATCAGCAGCTTAAACAGACCCACAATATATGTAGAAATTGAGGAAGTAGTAAGAAAACTCCCAACTAAGAAAAGCCCAGGCCAAGAAGGTTTCACAGCAGAATTCTATAAAACATTTCAAAAAGACCTAAAACCATTATTACTGAAATTGTTTAGATGGATACAATCAGAGGGAATTCTCCCAAATTCCTTCTATGAAGCCAGCATCACTCTATTACCAAACCCAGGCAAAGATACAACTAAAAAGGTGAATTATACACCCATCCCCCTAATGAACACAGGTGCCAAAATTCTAAACAGGATATTGGCAAATCACATACAAACCCACATCAAGAAGATCATCCATCATGAACAAGTTGGATTCGTACCAGAGATGCAGGGTTGGTTCAACATACAAAATCAATAAACATAATCAAACACATAAACGGAATAAAAGACAAAAACCACACCATCTGGGCTGGAGAGATGGCCTAGTGGTTAAGAGCGCAGACCACTCTTGCACAGGACCTGGGTTTGATCCCCAGCACCCACATGGTGGCCGAGAACCATCTGAAACTCCAATTCCAGGAAAACTCCAGTTCCAGGGGAATCCGACGCCTCTTCTGACCTCTGCAGCATTGCACGACATGGGTGCACAAACTTGCATGCAGACAGTACATTCATACACATATGGAAATAAATAAAATTAATAAAAAAACACAATTGATGCTGTAAAAGCATTTGACAAAATCCAGCATCCCTTCATGCTTAAGGTCCTAGAAGGATATGGATTGGAAGTGTCATTCCTCAATGTAATCAAAACCATATACAGGAAACCCACAGCCAATATCATCCTAAATGGGGAAATGAAAGAAACATTCCCTTTAAAGGTAGGAACTCGACAAGGCTGCCCCTGTCGCCACTTCTCTTCAATATAGTGCTTGAAACACTTGCTAGAACAATAAGGCAAGAAAAGGAAATTAAAGGAGTACTAATTGGAAAAGAAGTCAATCTGTCCCTATTTGCTGGCTGATGATATGATTGTTTACTTAAGGGATGCTAAAAACTCCACTGGAAAACTCCTAGAAACGATTAATAGCTTCAGCAAAGTGGCAGGATACAAAATTAATGTTAAAAAAATCAATGGCCTTTCTATACACCAAGAACAAGCAACTGGAGATAGAATTCAAAGAGACCTTCCCATTCACAATAGCCTCAAAAACAATAAAATATCTAGGAACAAAGCTAACCAAAGACACCAAGGTCAATTTAAACATTTAAAGAAAAAAATTGAAGAAGACATCAGAAGATGGAAAAACCTCCCATGCTCATGGATTGGGAAAATTAATATTGTAAATTAATTGATTTATAGACATAAAAACTGTACAGAGATTGTTCTCTATCTAGAGCCAAATCAATAGTAAAGTCTTTAAAATCTATGTAATTAAACAAAATATACTAATACAGGAAAGCTCCTACGGCCGCAATGAATTAGTCCGCTAGAGGAGATGTTGGCTAGGGTATTTAAACCCGCCCCCCCCCAATTATAAAGGCCTTTTGCGTATAAGTGGGTATATATGCCAAGGAGAAAGGCCAGTAAGTCCCTGTTGTCGAAGACCGGGGGTGAGCATGAAAAGTCATGGAGACGTCACTTGCTAGCGGACAACTGGCCTCTGAAAAGGATAGAGAGCGTTACCAAAGACCACTAAGCCAATACATAAAAAATATTGGTCGCCCTATAGAAAAGAGACTCCGCCATCAAGTATCAGGCTACAACACTTCAACAGCCTGGAGATAACCATGCAAACAGGGCAAGCCAAGTTTCCAATATATGTCCCCAATTCTAATTTTCTATTGGCTCTCTCCTTGGGAGGAATAACTCACAGTGATGCCACAAGCTTATGTCCTCTAGTGGTTGGGAGATATTATAAGCCATAATAAGAACGTGTCACCCTTTATAGAAGAAACCACAGGTTGCGGATTAGCATACCATCAAAAAAATCTATGTCTATGCTCACAGCTTACCTTGAAGGATAATAATTGGTACTAACTACTGCTTAAATTCCTGTACTTCCAATGCATGTGGTTTGTTAGTATGATTAAAAAGGGTATCCGCTGGGAAAGCTGTCAATCCAATACGAAGGGAAACAACCGGAACAGACTGGAGTCCAAAATAACACTCCAAAAATAATTAAGACTGTTTTCTTGCTCACCCACTTGGTGCTCCTTTCCCAAGCCCAGGGAACAAACTGCATAAGAGGAGGCCATGGTAGGTTGTAAGGGCAGCAGAGAGATAGGGGTGTGAATCATGAGACTACAGGAATAAGTCTAGACTCCTAACTGATCAACATCCTGTGCATATAAGCTTATCCAACTGGACTATGGGAACCTTGGGTTGTTCAAAATTTGGTATCTTTTTGCAAGTATCTATCAAAATAGATATTTGCAAAATACACCAATTACATAATTGTATGACATACTGAGTACATCAATGTTATCTGCAAACAAATATGTCCTTATATTGTAGAATCCCTTAAAGTAAGAAAAAATACATTAAAATAACAAGTATTTAAGTGTAATTTTCCCTTTCTTTTTTCACTTTTGCATTTTATTTATTTATTTATATTATGTATTATTATTGATGCTTTTTTGTTTTTTTTTGGTTATTTCATACATCAATTTCCAATTCAGTTTAGGCACATTCCCTTTCCCTTACCCCACACCCCACCCCTCCCCATCCCAAATCATGCAGTCTGCAGTACTTTTCTGCAATCTTTCTTTTTTTTGGTTTTGGTTTTTTTGTTTTCACTTGGTTACAATAAGTGATAATTTGGGTGAGTAAAAGCATCCTTCTTGTAAAACCGATTGCGGTAGTTGTGTTGCCCAAACCCACACAGCTCTGGGCCCCCACCATTCCACGGGGGGGGAGGGGTTTGTATGTATAAGCATGTTGATCAAATGAGTCTCCAATCTATATTGTTGTAGGTTCAACATCCACCATTACCCAATCGCAGGCCCTTGCTTCACTACAACAAACACCCCTCTTCTGCTGATGTTCCCTAGGCTTAGAAAAGGGGGCAACAGTTGGATGAGAAGCCAAACAGGCTACTTTCTCTGGAGCTGATGTCCTGGTCTCCAGTCAATTCTGGCTGTTTTCTTCATGGGCTGAACAGCTTGTCCCAGGCATAAACCCGTTGAATCCTATAAATGAAGCACATGCAATTAGATAGAGAGGTTATTTAAACAGTAATAATTATAATGGCCTTATTGGAGCCTACTAATGAAGCACAGACGCAATTAGATATATAGAGTATTTAAACATTACATTTTTATGGTAGGTTACTTAGGTATAGACACAGATGTTTTGGATGGTAGGTTAATCCATGAATTACATTTTCCACCCTGTTAAATATGACAGGGTATTAATGTGGTTTATAACATCTCCTAACCATTAGAGGATGTAAGCTTTGTGCATCAGCCATGGGTTCTTTCTTCTTTCCAAGGAGGAGCTAATAGCCAAGTAAATTTGGTAATAGTACAATACAATACTGCCTACTGCTGCACAGTATTCCGGCGATGAGGTTGTAACTGAACTGGTGCTGACAGAGGATTCTTGCTTGACTCAAGGAGACCTGTATTGGCTTTATTGGTTTAGTGGCCTTGGTAACACACTCTCCGCGCTCTCTCCTGTCGCTGGGCGCAGTCCAGAGACGATCTGTACTCTTGCAAGTGCGGTCTCCATAACATCTTTCCCATGTTTATATCAGGCTTCAACTGGAGGGGCATATTCTTTCTTATGCTGCATAGACTGCCATTGTTGATAGATGTACCACATTTTTCTCTATCCACTCATCATTTGCAGTTGGTCATTTTGGTTGGTTCCAGCTCCTTGTCTATGTGAAGACAGAGCTTGAAATAACACCTGGCATGCATGTATCTCTGGTTGGGTGACGTCTTGTAGGGTAAGCCTCACAGGAGTGCGTATGGACTTGGGTCATTGGAGTCATTGTTCCCAAGTCTTCCAAGGGTGTTCCCTTTCCCACCTATCGCTTTCCCTACGTGGCTTCCCGAGTTTACACTTCCCCCGCAGTGGATGAGCGCCCCCTTTCCCCCACCCTTTTTTTTTTTCTCCACTTTTTTTTGTTTTCTTGTCCTTAGCATATCTTATGAGTTGAGATTGATATCTAAGTGTTTTGATTTGCATTTCCTTAATAATTAGTTGATGTTGAACACTTCTTGTAGTGATGTCTTCTCAGCCATCTCTTTCTTTCTCACTTTGACGTCTCGTTCAGTTCTTTGTCCATCTATTGAGTGAAGTCATTGGTTTCTTTCTCTTTGTTTTTGAGAGTTTATATATTCTGGAAATCAATGCTTTTCAGATGTTATCTATGGTGACAGGTTTCCTCCCACTCTGTGGGATTTCTCTTCACTTCCTGATTGTTTCTTTGGTGTACAGAAGTTTTTAAGTTTACTGAGATCCCATTTGTCCACATTTGGGTCGACCTTAATCTTGATCAGCTGCTGTTCGATTTAGGCAGTCTTTTTACTATGCCTATTCTTGTAGTCTGCTGCAAACTTTTTCTTCTGTTTATGTCTTCAGAGTTTTGGGTGGGTTTCACGTGGAGGGTCTTTGATACTATGGTAGTGACTTTTGTACAGGGCGAGAGTAGGGGTTAGATTTCATCTCACTAAGTTGTGATCCAGTTTTGCCAACACCAACTTGCTGAAAGCTGTGCTGTTCTCCATTGTGGCTTCTTGGCCCCCTTGTCAAATATAGATGGCTGAATTGTGTATGTGCTCAGATTTGGAATCTGGGTTTTGTTCCATTGTCAACAGGCTGTTTTTTTTGCCGCCATACCAGGCGGTTTGTAGATTGCGACTAATATAGGCCACTGTAGTAAGTTTGGAGGCGTAGTAGAAAAGAGTCCACCCCACATGTGTAGCTCTTTTTGCTCAGGGTTGTTTTTGGTGCTATTCGGGGTCTTTTGTTTTCCAAATGAATTTAAGGACTTTTGTGTCCAAGCCTGTGAAGAAACAGGGGATTTTTTTGATTGGGATGCGTTAAATCTATACAAGATTTTGGTAACTAGGAACATTTANTTGGATCTTTTTGAGGGGGACAGGGTCTCCTGTAGCCAGCTGTCCTGAACTCACTCTGTAGATCAGGGCTGGCCTTGAACTCACCAAAGATCCACCGCTCTTTGCCTCCCAAGTGCTAGATAAAGGTGTGCAACCACCCGCTCGGCTAAGTCAAGATATTTTAAACCCAAGCTATAAGCACATTGAGGAAGGCTGCATATCTTATGTTTTGTTAACCATATCAGCCTCTCCTGAAGTGCTAGATAGTTTTCATTAAGTAAATGTTACTTTATTTGCTTTCTTTCTTCCCTTTGTTTTATTTCCAAATATTGAAATAATAAAAAATCAACCTAATAGAAGCCTCTTAAAATTAAAATATGAGCATTTTAAGTAATAATAACTAGGATTAACATTCTATGTTTGGAGCCCATCTCTGATTTAAAAAGTGTTGCTATTGGCTTTAAAGTTGAGGGTAGAGGTGGTAGAGACGGTTAGAGGCTACAAAATAAATGACAAGCAAAATTTCCTATTATTTATTAAAATTCATGAGCCCATATACTATATTACATTTTGATGCACCACACACGGGTGCACGGACCTTCATGCAGACAGACATTCATACACATAAAAAAAATAAATAAAAAAAACATTTTTTTTTTTTTTTTTTTTTTATTATTGTTATTTTATTTATATTGTCATTTAATCCTCTCCAAAATATTGCTGCTGAAATGATACTTCATTTTTCTATTTTACAGAGTAAGTAAAGTGAACATAGAGAAGCTAGTTCACATTGCTGAGTGATAAACTAGGTTTGAGTCCAGTTAATCTGACTCTGGTCTATGAACTTAGACATCATACCACTGCCTTACAACTCTGCTAGAACTTAGAGTTTCTAACAAGAAGTCTGCCCTCATCAAGCTCAGACCTGAGTATAAGAGAAAGATTACTCATGTGTGAACATCGGCAAAAAAAAAAAAGAGAAAGATTAAAAGTATAAAAACATAGAAAGGAGTGACAGATACCAAATACAGATTAGATGTTAACTCTGCAGTGGGATTGGAGAGAGTACAGACAGATCTTCACATCGTATCTCTAATACTTACATTCTTAGGTGGATTAAGAAGTGTATGTGTGTTGTGTGTGTGTTATCACATATGAATTTCATAATTTAACCTCAGCAAGGGCTCCTGCCCTCAGAAACATAATGACCAAAGGCAGAACTTTTAAGAGTATCTTAGCAATAGCTAGGTAAGATAATTAAAAGGAACCTTGAGCCGGGCGTGTGGTGCACGCTTTAATCCTATCACTTGGAGGCAGAGGCAGGCAGATCTTTGTGAGTTCAAGGCCAGCCTGGTCTTACAACCGTGAGATCCAGGCAGCTGGGGCTAACAGGGAGACCCTGTTCTCGAAAAGACCAAAAAATAAAAAAAAAAAAAAAAAAAAAGCGAACCTTGGTGAATTTTAGAGATCTTTTTTTGTCAGGCCCGGCCAATCTGGTTTTGACTGTCTATTATTTCTTTCACACTGTGTAAAGCTAACCTTAGCTTTAAAATTCAGCTTCTCTTCCTAGTCTACATGAGATCTGGTGACCACTAACTGACCATTCTTCATCACTGTTCCCGTGTTTCCTTCCTTGCTTCCCCAGCCAGACA
This sequence comes from Rhizomys pruinosus, assembly GCA_009823505.1. Taxonomy (NCBI): domain Eukaryota; kingdom Metazoa; phylum Chordata; class Mammalia; order Rodentia; family Spalacidae; genus Rhizomys; species Rhizomys pruinosus. Next base: position 197,249 of record VZQC01000939.1, read on the forward strand.
GATGGTATTTCAAGACTGTACAATAGAAATCTGGTAGCTGGGCGTGGTGGCGCACACCTTTATCCCAGCACTTGGGAGGAGAGGCAGGAACCCTCAAAAAACAAACGAAACAAAACAAAACAAAAAAAGCTGGCTCGTGTGTCAAACTCTGTAGTGCTTGCTATGGCTTTAAAAGATCTGTCTTCAGAGAGCTCAGTCTTCAGAGCCAGCCAAGGGGAGTGGATTTCAACTATGAAATACACTAGTCCATAAAAATGATTATTACATAGGCACATTGCTTTCTTCAGGACTTGATTTGGTAGTTCTTTGCCATTTTTTTTTCTAGCTGTTTTTTTTTTTTAATTATCTTATATATATATTTGTGTTTTTTTTTATCAAATCTGGACCACTGTCCCCCACCCTACCCCCAACACCACCAGAAGCTCATGCATTCTCCCACCCTGCTTCTCCTCTTTTCAGTCTTTCTCAATATTCTCCCGGTGGAAGAGTTGACTGTTTTGAGCAGAAGTTCACTGCTTCAGTCAATTCTTTGATTCTGCCTTTTCTGTTGTTGTTGTTGTTATTGTTCTCAATATGCATCACTCCCCACTATTTGGACAAAAGTACAAGGGGGCCGTGCACAAGAAAATCTTACAACTAGTATTGACACTAGCATCAACAGATGAGGGATCCCATTCATTGTTGTTTTTCTGGGACTGTGTACTTCACTCAACATGATGTCTCTAGCTCCAGTCCATTTTCCTGCAAAGCTCGCTCCGATGTCATCTTTCTTTACTGCTGCATAGAAGCTGCCATTTGGATAATATACCACATTTTTTCTCTATCCACTCTCATCAGTTGAGGTCATTTGGTTGGTCCAGCTCCTTGCTATTGTGAACATGAGCTGAAAATAACACTGGCCATGCATGTATCTCTGTGTGGAGTGGTCTTGTAGGGTAATGCCTCAGAGAGTGGTATGGATGGGTCGAGTGGCACGTTCATTTCCACAGTCTTCCAAGGGTGTTCCTTTCTCCACCACCGCTTTCCTGTGGCTGTCCCGACGTTTACTTCCACCCCGCCGTGGATGAGCGCGCCCCTTCTCCCCCACCCCTTCTTCCATTGTTTTTTTTTCTTTTTTTTTTCTTGATCCTTAGCACAGTATTTATGAGTGAGATTATATCTAAGTGTTTTTGATTTGCATTTCCTTAATGATTATTGATGTTGAACACTTCTTATGATGTCTCCAGCCTATCTCTATTCCTCACTTTGAAGTCTCGTTCAGTTTCTTTGTCCATCTATTGAGTGAGGTCATTTGGTTTCTTTTTCTTTTTTTGAGGAAGTTTATATATTCTGGAAATCACTGCTTTGTCAGATGTTTCTAGTGGTGACGGTTTCCTCCCACTCTGGGATTTCTCTTCACTTCCTTGATTGTTTCTTTTGCGTGTACAGAGTTTTGAGTTTATGAGTCCCATTTGTCACAATTGTCGACCTTAATCTTGCGCAGCTGCGTTCTGATTTAGGCAGTCTTTTTACATCCTATCTCTTGTAGTCTGCTGCCAACTTTTTCTTCTTTATGCTCTTCAGATTGGGTTTGGGGTTTCACGTGGAGGGTCTTTGATATATGGAGTTGACTTTTGTACAGGGCGAGAAGTAGGGGTTATGATTTCATCTACTACAGTTGTGATCCAGTTTTGCAACACCAACTTGCTGAAGATGACTGGCTGTTCTCCATTGTGGCTTCTTGGCCCCTTGTCAAATATGAGATGCTGAATTTGTATGGGCTCAGATTTGGAAATCTGCGGTTTTGTTCCAGCTGTCAACAGGCCTGTTATTTTTTTTGCCGTACCAGGCTGTTTTAGATATGCCACTAATAAGGCGTAGTCAGTTTGGAGTAGCGTAGTAGAAGAGACACCCCACATGTGTAGCTCTTTTTGCTCGAGGGTTGTTGTTTGGTGCTATTTGGGGTCTTTTGTTTTTCCAGCCATTTTGTTTTTAAATGTATGGCCACAATGAAGGATTCACTGCCTTCCATGAGCATTCTCTGGGAAAAAAGCCAAACCTTTTCCAAATGAAGACACAAATAACATGGTGCAAACTGTCAGTTTCACCGCACCCTTGCAAGCCTGACCTTGCCCCCACATACCAGTCCTCTACTTCACTAGCCACTAAGGGGCTGTTAAGAGCTAGAATTTCCTCCAGATTCTGTTGCTTTCAAACTGCAGTTTGTTGTGGTGGTCCCTTATCGAGCTTTGATAAGTTGTTCCTCTTTACAGACCCGAGGGGATGCTGCAGCCAGCCAGATGATTTTATATCACTATCCTGAACTTAAGGAAGAAAAGGGCATAGTGCTGATGACAGCAGAAAGGGATTCCACATTTCTGGTAAGAATCTGCAAATCTTCTTTGGATTTATCTAGTAGACCAGCCTGTATTCTCTTTGTCAGTGCCTCAAGTCTAGATTAGAAGAGGCCTGGGTGTGTTTTGTTTCTTATAGTTGAAAAATTTGAGCTGGAGAGATGGCTCAGCAGTTAAGAGCCCATGGTGCTTCTCTTACAAAGGACCAGGTTCAATTCCAGCACCCAGATGGTGGCTCATAACTGTTTTTATCTCCAGTTCCAGGGGGAATCTTGTATTACCTTCTCCTGACTCTGCAGGCATTTGCAACACCATGGGTGACTACAGACATGCAGGCAATACACTTCATACACATAAGTAAAAATAATATTTTTCTTATTATTAAATTTATTTATTTATTTTTTTATTGTTAAAATATATTTTGTTTTTTTTTGTTTTTTTTTTACTGTTTTTTTTTTTTTTTTATTTAAAAAATTAAATTTATAATTTTTTTTTAAAAGAAGAAAAAATACGCTGGGGCATGTGGTTCCATGTCTTAATCCCCGCCTTGGGAGGCAGAAGGCATTGTGGATCTTCTGTGAGTTCTAAAAAGCAGGCCTGTTCTACTAGAGAGCTCCAGGATTTATTAGTTGGAACCTAAAGGGAGACCCTGTCTCAACAAGACCAAAAATAAATAACATAAAAGAGGAAAAAATAAATTTTGTCTTGCTCACATTCTTTAAAGTTACGACAGATGACAGACATAGTCCTGATACTTCTTTCTTCCATATACCACCCTACTCTCCTTCCCTGGAAAGAGTTAATGTTTACTTTTAATTTATTTTCTGTCTTTCATAAATGTACCACCACTTCTCTGAACCACCTGCTCTTACAAGGTTCCCTAGATACTCTGTGTTTGTCAAATCCCAGTAAGTTTTCAGTCTTATTTCATTTGCCCTAAAAGCAAACAAGATCAAGCAAGATTTGTCCCACTGAATACTCCCTGTTGCTTAAAACATTTTATCTTATAGTTTTTCAGCATTCTACCATCTTATTTCCCTTGTACTACAACTACTTTTTTTTTTCTCTTCTTTTTGAGACCGGTTCTCCCTTTGTATAGCTCTGGCTGTCTGGAACTCACTCTGCTAAACCAGGTGGCCTTGAACTCACGGAGATCCACCTGCCGCTGCTCCCAAGTTGCTAGGATTAAGGATTAAAGGCCGTGCGCCACCATGCCCCGTAACTCACTTTTCTGTAGTCTTCTGTGTTGCTGCTTCATTTCTCAAGAACTCAGTTCTTGTACCACTTCTCTTCTATACCTTCATTTATTTCCTTGGTATTTTCATTCAGTCCATGGCTTTAAGTTTCTGGGCATCTCTTCTGAACACCAGGCTCATATAGATCTAACTGCCTGCTACTTGGATAGCCAGCTAATCAGCACCTCAAATTTAACATGTCCAAAAGTAAGGTCTTGATTTTATATCCACAATCTTACTTAACTCCCCTCAGCGTCTGCTCTGTCAGCATCCTGAGCAAGCAGGGCTTAGTAACCTCTGCTAGATATATTGAATTCTGACTTTAAAATATGATGAGAAAGAGATCCCAGAAGAGTGAGTCTCACTAGCCTTTCCCAACATTAGCCCTCTGAATTTGGTATATTAATACCTATCTCTATGTAACAAACCCTCCTTATGAGGGGTTAAAGTCCGCCTTATTTTTTATTTTATATTTTCTTTATTTCGTATGTGTATGAGTGTACTGTCTGCATTGCAGGTTTGTGCACCCTGTGCGTGCAGTGCCGCGGAGACCAAAAAAAAAAAAAAAAGAAGAATCTTGACTTAAAAAATAAAATAATATCTTGACTTAGCAATGTCTATTAAGTGAGGCACATGTAATAGATGCTATAGAAGTCAGGGGAGGAGACAAAAGAGCCAGATATACAGAAGATGTTAGAGAAGATACTCGTTCTAATTTCTTGGTAGTAAGGCCTAGAAAGTTAGCTCAATATTCAATGTATGACAGTTCATCAAAGCAACAGCAAGTACTGCTAGAAGTGAGCAGATATTTTGTACCCCAACCTTTGGGAAAGGCTGCTCCTAGTCCCATCAAAGGGTAGGGTTTATTTTTTCTACCCTGTGTTTCCTAGGACATAAGTTACCTACCTGAATATTTATTAGTGCCGTGAAGTGGAGCTCAGTACCTGTCCATTGTCCTACAAAGAACTCATAACCCTCCCTTCTTGGTAGTGCACAAAGAAACTGTGGGAAACAGAACAAGCAGACTGATGAATAAATGAAGTGATTTTTTTTTTCAGTGTCTAATTACTTGTATCACACTACTGGGGTTGGCTTTTTTTTTTTTTTACATAAAAAAACCACACATGGCCTCATATACCCCAGGCTGACCCTGAAACTCAATATGTAGTGAAGGATAATTCCTGATCTTCCTGCCTATACCTCGAGTGTTGAGATTAAACATGTGCCGCCATATCTTGTTTTTGGGGTGCTGGGGATTGAACCTAGGGCTTTGGGGATGCTAGGGAAAGCAGTCTATCAACTGAGCTATAGCGCCAGCCCATAATATCTGGCTTTTAAAACATTTTAAAAATTTTGAGCTGGGTGTGTTGTTATATGCCTTTAGTCCCATCACTCAGGAAGCAGAGGCAGGTGGATCTCTGTGAGTTCAAGGCTAGCCTGTTGTACATAGTGAGTTCCAGGACAGCTGGGGCTACAGGGAGACTCTGTCTCAAAAAGACCAAAATAAAATTTTTGAAATTAATTATGCAATAATACAACAGACCCACATTTCTCAATCCATTAAGAAAGAAAGCATTAGAGATTCGATGTGATCCTTTTGGATACATTCTGCAAAAAAGGCAAGGCCAAAACCATAAAGAAAACTGCCAATAAAACAGGAACGTGAAGAAGATTGCAAAGATTCAGATCTTAGGTGCTTCCTAATGTCAGAAAGGCCTGAGATGTGGGAGACGGCCAGAAGTTTATTGGGTCAAATGCCCATGATTTCATAAGGATGAAAATGCCACTTTCAGTATAATTAACATGTGAGCATATTTTTGTTAATTCTGTTTTTGAAATAGGATCTCACTACGTAGTCCTGGATGGCCTGCTTGCCTCTGCCTCCCAGGAGCTGGGATTAAAGGTGTGCACCACCACACCCAGTATGAGCATCTTTTAAATAGAGCACTATATCATGTGAGAGGGACTGATTTGAAAAAAGCCTGTTTGGATTTCTTGTGTAGGGCCCCCTGAGCTTCTGTACAAAGCAGTTGGACATAATGCATTTTGGAAACAACAACAACAACAGAAAATACTGCATCAAAGAACTGACTGAAACAGTGAACTTCTGCTCAAAACAGTCAACGTCCCCATGGAAAATATTGAGAAAGACTAAGAGATGGAAAGCATGTTTGGCAGAATGCACGAGCTCTGACGGGGTGGGGGAATGAGCGGGAACACGGGTCTAGATTTGTTAAAAATAAATAAATA
>VZQC01000939.1:203371-213597 GCA_009823505.1 Rhizomys pruinosus
ATACATAAAAAAAAAAAAAAAAAGAAAAAAGCCTGTTGATGGGCATCATTTATAAGGAAGCCTACATGGTCACCACAGACTTACTGTTGGACAAGCCTGAGCCCGGTTCCAGATCAAATCGAATTTCTCTTTCTGCAAATTAGAAAAAAAATTAATTCCAAATAGAAAAATAAAAAAGTTACAATCACTTAATTTGCTAGACTGAATTCTAGAACTATATTATAATGAAACAATCTTTTTTAAGAAAAAAAAAAACTCACATACTAACATTTTTTTTAAACTTTAATTATTTTTTATGTGTATGAGTGTGCTGGTGCATGTGGGATGGTAGTGTGACCACATGTCAGAGAATGCCCACAAAAAGAGGTCAGAAGAGGGCATCGGATGTCCCCTTCCGAACTGGAGTTAAGATGGTCTTAGCAACCATGTGGTTGCTGGGGAATTTGAACCCGGTCCTCTGCAAGAGCTGTCGGTGCTTTTAACCAATGATCACCATCTCTCCAGCCCCTACAATCATTCTTAATGACAGAACGTTGGGAAAAACCAGATATACGATGATAACGTGTTTCGGTTCAATGTACAAAATTATATATGAAGATAAGTGAGCACAACCAGTGTTTGCAACTCTCCAGGGACACAGGTGGATTATCCAAAGAGGAACTGAGAGGCCATTCAAACAATGAGTTGGCATAAAAGGACTGAAAATATAATGAAAAGTGCATACTGCTACTAAGAAACATTGAATTCATGAATGCAAAGTTTTTTTTTTTTTTTGGTTGTTTTGAGACAAGGTCTCCCTGTAGCCCTGAAACCATGTAAACCAGGTTGGCCTCAATCTCACAGAGATCCCCCTGCTTCACCTCCTAAGTGCTGGGATTAAAGGTATGCACCACCAGGCCTGGCTCATTATTTTATTTTAGCTCTATGGGTATTTTGCCTGCATGTATATATATGTGTACCACATGTGTGCCTAGTGCTTGCAGAGGCCAGAAGAAGGTGCCAAATTCCCTGGAACAGGAGTTACAGACAGTTGTGAGTTACCATGTAGTTTGCTGGAAACTCAGGACCTCTGCAAGAGCATCAAGTGCTCTTAACTGCTGAGCCAACTCTTCACCTATATTAGATATATCTTTTTTTTTTTTTTTGGTCTTTTTGAAACAGGGTCTCCTTGTAGCCCCAGCTGTCCTGGAATTCACTCTGTAGACCAGGCTAGCTTTGAACTCACAAAGATCCGCCTGCCTCTGCCTCCCAAGTGCTAGGATTAAAGGCATGCGCCACCACGCCCGGCTCTAGATATATCTTTAAAAAATCTTTATTATTGGGGCTGGAGAGATGACCTAGCGGTTAAGAGCGCCGACCGCTCTTACAGAGGACCCGGGTTCGATCCCCAGCACCCACATGGCGGCAGCGAACCGTCTGAAACTCCAATTCCAGGAGAACTCCAGTTCCAGGGGAACCCAACACCCTCTTCTGACCTCTGCGGCATTGCACGACATGGGTGCACAAACTTGCATGCAGACAGTACATTCATACACATACAGAAATAAAAAATTTTAAAAATAAAAAAAATTATTATTTTATTTTTTATGTGGATGAGTGTATTGCCTGCATGTATGTAAGTGCACCCATTTTGTGCAATGTCTGTGGAGGTCAGAAGAGGATGCTGGATCCCTTGGAAGTGGAGTTATGGATGATTGTGGGTGCTGGGAATCAAATCAGGATCCTCTGTAAGAGCAGCCAGTGCTCTTAATTACTGAGCCTTGTCTCCAGCCCCTAGATACAACCTTAACCAAAGAAGACAAAAGTATCATTTTCTAGTTATAGATTTTAATGGTCAAGCAATGGCCAGTGACCATCTATAAGACAGCAATTTTTTTTAAACAAAATGTTTTTAAAAAAATTTAAAAAATTATTTTTATGTGTATGAGTGTACTGTCTGCATGTAGGTTGGTAAACCTGTGTTGTGCAATGCCTCGAAAGTCAGAAGAAGGTGTCGGATACTCCTGGAACTGGAGCTAAAGACGGTTCTCAGCCACCATGTGGGTGCTGGGAATTGAACCCGGGTCCTCTGCAAGAGCAGTCAGTGCTCTTAGCCGCTGAGCCATCTCTCCAGCCCCAAGACAGCAATTTCAAGAAGGTAAAACCAAGAAAATGCCACTGCCAGAGGGAAGTGCTGGAAAAGATTAGGAAGAAGTCCACCTCAGCTCAGGTACATGCCATTTATAGACAGAAAGGAACAAAGTCATGTTAGAGTCACTGTCTTAAATTCCAACAGCTAGGTTGGAAAAATGGAAAAGAAAAAAAATATACCTAGAATTACTGAGACACATGAACTTGTAGCAGTCTCCCATGTTAGAGGCTTGATTTGGAGACATTCTAGATCAGAAAGAGGGAAAACAAAAGCCATAAATATACTATATGGAGTTTTCCAGTCTTTGGTGTTTAGGGCATAATAAAAACTCTTAGGGCTGTAAAATGAAGTTCCCAAGATGCCATAAACACAGGAAGAGTAAAAGCAACTGCCTGAGAAGGATAGAGCACTGATCTTCATGCTGTAATACTTTCATTTCCCCTCCAAATTACTCACAGGGATAACTGCGTAGACTGTATCTTTTGCTGCAAAATACTGCTGCCAAATCTGTAAACAAATACATAAATAAATTCATAAATAGTCTGTAATATGTGGGTCATTTTTTCAGTGTATGCCAAGAAACAGTGACAGCTTTCACTGCTCAGAGCATTTGACAACAGGGAAGAAGGATCCATTGTAATGCTTTATTTATTTGGTCTTTTTGAGACAGGGTCTCCCTGTGGCCTCAGCTGGCCTGGAACTATGTTGACAAGTCTGGCCTTGAATTCACAGAGATCCGCCTGCCTCTGTCTCCTGAGTGTTGGGATCAAAGGCGTGCGCCACCACGCCCAGCTTATTTAATATGTATTACTTGCATGTATGTAAGTGTAACCAAGTCATGCAATGCCCATGGAGGTCAGAAGAGGGTGTCCAATTCCTTTATAACTGGACCATTGTTGGCTGCCATGTGGGTGCTGGGAATCAAACCTGGGTCCTCTGCAAGAGCAGTCAGTGCTCTTAACGGCTAAGCCATCTCTCCAGCCCCCTAAATTTATTACTCTTAATAAACTGTCAAAGAAACTGCTTCTATGTCTAATGAAGTAATTTTTCATTTCCAAGATGTACCTTATGAATGATAGACAAGGCCCCCCCCCTTTTTTTTTTGGTCTTTTTGAGACAGGGTCTCCCTGTAGCTCTGACTGTCCTGGAACTCACTCTGTAGACCAGGCTGGCCTCAAACTCACAAAGATCCCCGTGCCTCTGCCTCCCAAGTGCTAGGATTAAAGGCGTGCACCACCATGCCTGGCATTTTTTATTTCTGTATGTGTATCAATCTACTGTCTGCATGCAAGTTTGTGCACCCGTGTTGTGCAATGCCGCGGAGGTCAGAAGAGGGTGTCGGATTCTCCTGGAACTGGAGTTCTCCTTACACAAGAAATACTTACAACTGGGTAATTGGCACTAGCATCTACAGACGAGGGATACCATTCGTCGTTTGTTTTTCTGGGACTGTGTTACTTCACTCAGCATGATGTCCTCTAGCTCCAGCCATTTTCCTGCAAAGCTCGTGATGTCGTCTTTCTTAGCAAGCATTCCAGACTTCCCCAGTAGAGAAGGGGGTCCCAGAACTGGGCACCACCAGCCGTGAGGGGGGCCTGGGCTTTTCTTGTGACCAAGTAGTCCTTTCCTGGTGAAACCCTCTTCTCCTCTATTAGTCCTAACATGCCCATATGTACCCCTGGCACGGAGATTGACCCCCCATCTTTGCTTATGTGGTGCCAAAATGATCCCTCATCTAGGTACCTAAGTGACTGCTGGTTGGATATGATTTGGCATCAATCAGATGGCCCCCTGCCTCCACTTTCCAGTTTGCAATAACCAAGAAAGAGAAAATTTATGGGGAAAAGGAAACTTAAAGCAGTGAAGAGGAACTGAAAACTTCTCTCCTCTCCCTCCTCCCCTACCCAGGCCTAAAGACCTCAAAAGGGGTATAGGAGCCAGCTGAAAGAACTCTCAATGGCAAAAGCCAGGACAAAGCTGGCAAAAGCAAAACACAAAGTAGTACCAGATTAGAGCCTGCAGCATGAAATAGGTGTCCTGATACCTATGCTGACATAAATAAGAGGATAACTTAATAAATAGGAAAGAAGAAAAAGATTCTTTGCAGAAGATTTAAGACAATTTATGTAGATACTATGCTCTCAAGATGTGAGAACATAATGGCCCACTACTTAGGTGCAGGTGAGGCATAGAGACTTACTTCCAAAGAGAATAGCATGGAGAGGATGGGTGGGAAGAGTAACCCCAGTAGCAAATCCTAAGGATAATACCCCAGCAGGGTCAACACCAAGAAATCATGAGCATAACATATATCTTTGATACAATGTCATAAATTGGTACTTTAATTTTGTACTTTTCTTCTCAATAACCCACAGCCCCTCTCTTATTGCTTGTCTGAGAACAGTGGACAAATTCCATACTGATAGATCCTAGAAAATACCTAACTTGAAAAAGAAAGTCTGAAAATTTTCCGTAGCGAAGAGGAGTTTAGAAAGATATCCTGACTAGCCGGGCGTGGTGGCACACGCCTTTAATCCTAGCACTTGGGAGGCAGAGGCAGGCAGATCTTTGTGAGTTCAAGGCCAGCCTGGTCTACAGAAAGACCAAAAAAAAAAAAAAAAGAAAGATATCCTGACTCTATGCTATGTGTTCTAAGTGGGATCCTGGAACAGAAGGGGGACATTAGGTAAAAACTAGGGAAATCTGAAAAAAAAGTATGAGCTTTAGCAACAGTACTATTTATCCACTATTTCACTAATTTTGGTGAATATATCATATGAATGCAAAGCCTTGATAATAAGTGAAACCGGATCCAGGGTGTGGGAGAACTCTGCAATATCCTTTCATTTCTTTCTTTTTTTTTAATATTAAGACTGCAGTCATATTTTTTTAAATTTTATTTATTTATTTTATGTGTATGAATGTACTGTCTGCATGTAGGTTTGTGCACCCGAGTTGTGCAATGCCGTGGAGGTCAGAAGAGGGCGTCGGATTCCCCTGGAACTGGAGTTCTCCTGGAATTGGAGTTATGGACAGCCGCCATGTTAGTCTTTCTCAGTATTCTCCATGGGGAAGTTGACTGTTTTGAGCAGAAGTTCACTGTTTCAGTCAGTAAGCAATGCCATCTTACCAAATAGAATCATCAGGGTTAGGGATATAGCTCACTTTCTTCCTACCATGCACAAGACCCTGGGTTTGATCCCCAGCAGAACAAAAGACCCACCCTCGGGTTGGTTGGTGCAACACAACAGGCAAGGAAGACTAGTCTGTAAGACAGGTCTCTGACCCCAAGAGCCCGGAGTCCGCGAATGCCTTCTGTCTCATATCCATCAACTCCACTAACTCGGGAGTTAGTCTCTGCGCGTGCTCCTGGAAGAGTAAAAGGTCATTTCATAGTTAAGTAGTAAAGGTGCTGAGAATCAATATGCTTGACCAAGTCAAAGCTGAAACAGTACTTTCTGTAGCAAAATGTTTAAAAAGTTTTTCCTATGTCCTTGCTCACCCTGCTTCATAGCCCAAAGGCTAAGAAGACATCCTACTGTAGTGCAGGTAACAAAGAGTGGTCAAGTTTGAACTATGACTTACTGACCTGGTGTGCTAAGCTTAGAGACATCAGGTACAACAATTAGCGTCCCTGTGAAGTCACACTTGTCTCCAGCTTGGGCTGACTCTACAGCTTCTGCTCTGAGGATGACTTCTAAACTTCGGGGGATACTTCCTCTAGGAAGCTCTGCTTGAGTCTCTTGAATACGAACCTGCAACCAAGAATGAGACCAGAACCCTTCAAATGCCATATAAGGAAAACCAAAGGCTAAAATACCAACAGGTCCCAACTTTATCCTTTGTACATTTTCTCCCTTTGTTGTTTGCGTGTGGATGCATGTGTACATATGACAAGGCCAGTGGCCGACTTCAGGTATCTTTCCTCAGGCATCATCCATATTGTTTTTTTTTTTTCTTTTGTCTTTTTGAGACAGGGTCCCAGCTGGCCTGGAGCTTGCTATGTAAACTAGGCTGGCCTTGAACTCAGAGATCTTCCTGTCTCTGCCTCCCGAGTGCTGGAATTAAAGGTGTGCACCACCACGCCTGGCCCATATTGTTTTTAATAAATGGTCTCGGAGCTGCTAATTGGGCTCACCAACCCCAGAGATCTGCCTCCTCTAGGAGGAATACATGCCATCATACTGGGTGCTAGGGATCAAACTTGGGTCGGTCTTCATGTTTGCATAGCAAACACAAAGACTAAACTATCTCCCCAGGAACTTCCCTATAGACTTTTGACATATGCCAATGTTCACCTTAAAACCTTTGTGCCCCTGGGGCTGGAGAAATGGCTTGATGGGTAAGAGCACTGTCTGTTCTGGAAAAGTACCTGATTCAGTTCCCAGCATCCACACAATGGTTAATGACCTCTTCTGGCCTCTGCAAGCACTGTATACACATGGTGCACTTACACACATGCAGGCACATTAAAATTTGTACCCTAAAACTGCTTTTTAGTTGCTGGGTATGGTAGTGTATACCTTTAATCCTAGCACTCAGGAGACAGAGAAGGGTGGATCTTTATGAGTTCAAGGCCAACCTGGGGCACATAGGGACTACAGGGAGATCCTGTCTCAAAAAAGCCAAAATAATCCTAGTACTCAGGATGCAGAGGCAGCCAGATCTCTGTGAGTTAAAGGCCAGCCTCGTCTACATAGCAAGTTCCAGAACAGCTGGGGCTACAGGGAACCCTGACTCAAAAAGAAAAAAAAAAAGAAAAGAAAAAAAGCCCAAACAAAACAAAACAAAAAATCCTCCTTTTAGTCAAATAGTTCAATTGGTTAAGAGAATAAATCAATNGCAGGCTTAGTGAGTTTAACAAGCCTTGTGGTCTCCAGTTGCTCTCTCTGCTTCCTGTGCTCATTGTGAGATGTGACCCTCGGCATGCTGCTCTAGCTCCAGCCACCATGCTTCCCGCCACAATGGACTCTAATTCCCTGGAACCATCAATCGTAAGCTCAAATAAACTCTTCCTTTTATAGGTTCCTTTGGTCATGGTGGTTTATCACAGCAACAGAATAGTGACTAATACACCCACCCTATCTCCCCACCCCACCAGAGTGCATGCATTCTGCCAAACATGCTTTTCATCTCTTTCTCAGTCTTTCTCAAAATTCTCTATGTGGAAGTTGACTGTTTTGAGCAGAAGTTCACTGTTTCAGTCAGTTGTTTATATTTTCTTTCCAAATTAAATGTCAAAGTGGCTAATGGTTTAGGAGAATACAATGATTCTTAACTTGGATAGTGAATGGCTGGGGAGACAGTTTGGTCAGTAAAATGCTTGCTACACAAACATAAAGACTCAAGTTCAGATCCCTGGCACCCATGTGAAAAGTTAAGTGTGCATCTATAATCTCAGAGCTGTGGAGGTAGAGAAAAGTAGGCTTTGGAGACTTACGGGCTGTAGACAATTGTGTGAGGTTCAGGTTAATTTAGAGACCCTGTCTCAATTAAACAACAATTAATTCATATAAATAGCTATATAAAAATAAATTAGGGGCTGGAGAGATGGCCTAGTGGCTAAGAGTGCCAACTGCTCTTGCAGAGGACCTGGGTTCGATCCCCAGCACCCACATGGCGGCTGAGAACCGTCTTTGACTCTAGTCTCAGGGGAATCCGACGCCCTCTTCTGACCTCTGAGACATTGCACGATATGGGTGCATAGACCTACATGCAGACAGTACATTCATACACTTAAAAAATTAAAAATAAGGGGCTGGAGAGATGGCCTAGTGGTTAAGAGCGCCGACCGCTCTTACAGAGGACCCGGGTTCGATCCCCAGCACCCACATGGCGGCCGAGAACCGTCTGAAACTCCAATTNCTGGCTGTCCTTAGGTGGCCGGGCTTTAACTAGACTTACACCACTAGTACTTTAGGTCTCCAGCTTGCAAAGGGCAGACTGTGGACTTCTCAGCCTCCACAATTGCATGAGTCAGTTGCTCATTATGTATATCCGTCTAGCTGTCTATCGTCTATCTATCTATCTATCTATCTATCTATCTATCTATCTATCTATCTATCTATCTATCATCTATCTATCTAAACCTTCTGTCTATATCTACCTTCTTCTGCCTATATTTTATATTCTACCTATATCTTTTTTTTGTAGCACTAGGGATTAAACCTAGGGCCTCATACATGCTAGGCAAGTGCTCTACCACTGAGCTATATAGCCCCAGCCTTTGTTGTCTGTCTCATCTTTTCCGCTGTCATCTGTTATCTATCTGTCATCTATTACCCATCTCCTATTGGTTCCATTCCTCTAATGAACTCTCGCTAATGCAATGCCCAAAGGGGTCAGTCCCAGGGACGCCTCCTAGAGGAAGGAACAGCAGCACCGAGTTCTATATGAAGTGTTTGTCAGGTGTGAGAGATGACTTGGTGCTGTCTTTCCACCGCATGTGACTTGCTTCCTGCATCTGGGCTTCTCGCCCTCATTCATCATTCCTGCCACAGCTACTTCCTAAAAAGGATTTGGGGTAGACTCTAATTTTTATAAAATGACACATACAATAACAAAAGGACCATTCAGTAAGGGAAGGAGTAAGGGTTTTATAACAAAACGAGCAAAGAAAATGAGCCATAAGCCTAAGCAGAGGATGGTTACTGCAGTCAAGAACAAATGTAGTTCTATGCTTCCCAGCAGGCAGCAAAGTAACATGGTTGTACCTAAGGCACATGGGGACCAAAGTCTATTCACCAGTACAGCCCAGGTCATCACCCCTCTCTAGTGACCTCTTGTCAGGTGTTTCTGGTTCCCTGAATATTTGGGCTGGTGTTGTGAGTTGGATCTTGAGGCCCGCATGATGAAGGGCTGGTCCTCAGCCTTTGGCATTATGGGGTGTGTATGCATGGAATCTTTAGGAGGTGGGCCTAGTGGAAAGAAATTGGTCTTTGGGTGGGCATGTTCTTTTATGTGTGTACATGTATGTTCACATGTGTGGAGGTACACATGAATATGGGTTCACATGCAGGTGTGTGCATTTGTGTGGGAGGGTCATAGAGAACCTTGGGTTCTCATCCTCAGGAATGCTGTCCACTTCCTTTGAGACAGGATCTCTCATTGGCTTGAAGCTCACCAATTAGGCTAGACTGGCTGG
The DNA here is from genome assembly GCA_009823505.1 of Rhizomys pruinosus. Taxonomy (NCBI): domain Eukaryota; kingdom Metazoa; phylum Chordata; class Mammalia; order Rodentia; family Spalacidae; genus Rhizomys; species Rhizomys pruinosus. The sequence goes on from VZQC01000939.1 coordinate 212,647, forward strand.
CCCAAGGACCCCAAGGATCCTTCTGTCTCCCCTCCCCAGTGCTAGAATTATAAGTGCACGCCACGCCACCACACCTGCATCTCTACCTGGGAGCTGGAGACTGAATTCAGATCTTCATGCTTGCAAGACAAGTGCTTCACTGATGAGCCATCCCCAGCCCCTGGGGAAACTTTTCTTAAACCGTATTTAAAATGTGCTTCCTAGCTGGGCAAGGTGGAGCACGCCTTTAATCCTAGCACTTGGGAGGCAGAGGTAGGCAGATCTTTGTGAGTTCAAGGCCAGCCTGGTCTACAGAGTGAGTTCCAGGACAGCTGGGGCTACTGGGAGACCCTGTCTCGAAAAGACAAAGAAAAAAAAAAGAGAGAAAGAAATGTGCTTCCAGGGCTGGAGAGATAGCTCAGTAGTTAAGAGCACCTACTGCTCTTCAGAGGACCCAGGTTTGACTCCCAGCACCCACATGGCAGCTAAGAACCATCTTGTCTTTAACTCCAGTTCCAGTGGAATCTGACACCCTCTTCTGACCTCAACACACCAACCTACATGCAGTACATTCATATACATAAAAAATTAATAAATAGGGGCTGGAGAGATGGCTCATCAGTTAAGAGTGCCAACTCCTCTTGCAGAGGACCCGGGTTTGATTCCCAGCACCCACATGGCGGCTAAGAACTGTCTTTGACTCCAGTTTCAGGGGAATCCAACGCCCTCTTCTGACCTCAGTGGCATTGCACAACATGGGTGTACCTGGCTACATGCAGTCAGTACACTCATACACATAAAAATAATAAATAAAATTTAAAAATATTAATAAATAAAATTTTTTAAAATGTGCTTCAAGCCGGGCATGGTGGCACACGCCTTTAATCCTAGCACTTGGAAGGCAGAGGCAGGAGGATCTTTGTGAGTTCAAGGCCAGCCTGGTCTACAGGGTGAGTTCCAGGACAGCTGGGG
>VZQC01000942.1:0-121129 GCA_009823505.1 Rhizomys pruinosus
GCTTAAGGGACACTTGTCACCAAGTGAGCTTGTAAAGGTTTTTCTTGGTGGTAGAGAAGGCTCACCATGAAGATCTAGGGCTGGATTGAGGGCATTAGAAAGAATCCGCCACAGGGTCAGAGATTTTGTGACTGGCTTGGAGGACTATTTAGATGTGTGCTGCCAAAAGCAAGCTGCTCTTCTAGGCCTGCATAGAAAGAGGCCTGGGGGTGGGGGGGGGGTCCCTCAAAGTTGTACTCGGCAAAGAAGTTGCACTCATCCTTTCCAGCCAACACAGGCGTCTCAGTGTGGGTTTGTGACTATAAGAAAGTGCCTTCAAGATGTGAATTACTACTTATCTCACTGTTAGAGGCTGGAAAGTCACCAAGCATGCCCAGGCACCAACTTTGGTTTTGGTTGGGACCTTTTTGCTGCACCATGCAAGGTGCCATCGAGCCATATGGTAGACTAAGTATGTAAACTCGGGCCTCTCTTCACCTTCTCCCAGAGCCACCAGCCCTAGCATGGGGTCCCAGTCTTATGCACACAGTAGCGCAATTGATATTAGCTACTATCATTGCTGCGCACATTTCCCACCAGCAGGGAGTTGCTAGAACATCCTCCCCATCTCTCCTTTTGGATGCCAACCTGATTCTTTTGCAGAGCTGTATCCTCAGCTGATCATCCTCTACTTGGACCTGACAGGTAAAGGGCCCTCTGTAATGAGGAGGAGGTGACTGACCTCTTCAGGGCCAGGCGAAGACAGGCACTATGGGTTATGTCCCTTTGATCTTGGGAGTTGTCCTGGAGGAGACTGTGGGACACCACCTCTCTGGCCACATCCCTTTGGTGCAGCTAACCCGACTCAATCTCACACTGTGTTTTCTCTTCCCAGCAGACTGCACATCCAGCAAGTTGTAGGAAAAACTTCTCCGAAGTCTTGCGACTGACACCCAAGCTCCAGACTCCTTCATGGCCTCCCGAGGTATTCAGGCCCTCTGCTTAGGATGTCTTCTGCTTCCAGACTAGGTCTGGAGGCTTTCGCAGTGAGTGGTTGATGAGCAGCTGAGGGTAGGGGAGTGCTCCACCCCGGTCTGCAGGCTCCCCTTCCTCACTCTATCTTGGCAACATGAGCAGGCGTTGCTTTCTCTCTACCCTGTCCTCTGGTGTGACCAGGAGAGCCAGGCGATGCAGAGGACAGCAGCCCCTGTGACTTAGTCACAACTTCGAAACTTAGCCTTGTTCTCTGCCCATTGTAAGTAATCTGTGAGAGTCTGAGGAAACGCGACCATTCCCATTACAGAGAAGATATTTCCCCAGTAATCTTATCCTTTGGAGCTTAGCAATCCACATGGGTGCGTTTGCTGCACATATAAAATAAACCACAGAACCAACACACACCCTTGCCTTGTTCAATAGACTCAGATATTATCAATTATATTTCCTTTGCAAATGTTCCTCTTGACCCAACAACACAATATCAGAACCCACTGGTGGACTGTCAGTCACATTTAAAGGCGCCGGTGCCACAGTGTTTGCCACACAAGAGAATCATGACCGAGGGAACCAGCCCCGGAGCATTCCCTCTGCCAGGGGCTGAGTGTTCACTCTGCTTGCTCTGAGCTCATGTCCCTGCAAAGCAATCTAGTACCTCCCTGATATGTGAGTCTTCTTGGCTCCCATCCCCTAATATCACAAGGGGCTTAAAGAAAGAGTCTGTTCTCATCTGTGTAAGCCAATAAGCCAAGGTTTATGATGAAGGAACAGCAGGGTGTTTCTGGTGAGGCCTCTCTTCCTGGTTCACAGAGGGAACCAGCTCATTGTGTCTGTGTGGCCTCCCTAGGGTGGAGAGAGAAAGAGAGAGAGTCAGAGACAGAGACAGAGAGACCGAGAGAGAGAGACAGAGAGACAGAGAGAGACTTCATGCTGTGAGCTAGGGACTTATATTTCTGATATCATTTCATCTCCACTTTACTTCGGTAAAAGCCTCATCTACAAATACAATCAGAGGACCTATGGCTTTTGTATAGGAACCAGGACAGAATCGTATGCCCCATACTACATATGCTCCTCTACCTTGTCTGTGACTTCATTCCTTTTTTCCCAAGCAGAGATCAGAAGACTCATCAAGGAAACCACCATGCAGGACACAGTAGGCGGAGGGTCACAGCTGCAGCTCCTGCTGACGGACGATGAAGCCTGAGATGCATTTCTGTTTAAGGCCAAATTGCCCAGGTCACCTCCATGGAAGGCCCCAGCACACCCCCCAGAATCCCTGCATGGCTGGTTTCGATCTGGGCAAGTATTCCCTCTTCAGAGATTCCCAGGAGATTTGGTTCAGGAAACACTTTTTGAATAATCTTTCAGGAATACTCCTTCCATGTTATTCCCTGAAAGAGAAGTGACTAAGGTTGAGGGGACATGATGCCCAAAGTGGACAGAATTATTTCAGTTTTTTTAATTAATGATTATTGTGTAAGAGAGTGTTTGGTGGCCGGGCATGGTGGTGCACGCCTTTAATCCCAGCACTCAGGAGGCAGAGGCAGGCAGATCTCTGAGTTCAAGACCAGCATGGCCTACATAGTGAGTTCCAGGACAGCTGGAGCTACAGGGAGACCCTGTCTCAAAAAGACCACAAGAAAAAAAACAAAGAGAGTTTGGTTACGCATGGGAGTTCACATGCGCCCTGGACTGTGTGTGGAGTCCAAGGACAGTTGTGCAGTCATTTCTCAAGGTCACATTGTCAGGTTCATGCAAAAGCCTTTGCCTGCTGAGTCCCCGAGCAAACACGGGTACAGGGGAGGCGAATGCTGTGCACTAACACTCCCTGCGTTGGCCGCTTGGGCTCAATACCACTTCCCTGGTTTCAGTCTCAGCACAAACACTACTGTAGCAATGGCATTGACCTTGAGCAATCAGGCATCTTTCTCAAATGTCTGCTGCTAAAAAGCTTCTTTTTTAATTTAATTTAATTTTTTATGTGTATGAATGTACTGTCTGCATGTAGGTCTGTGCACCCGTGTTGTACAATGCTTTGGAGGTCAGAAGAGGGTGTCAGATTCCCCTGGAACTGGAGTTAAAGACAGTTCTCAGCCACCATGTGGGTGCTGGGAATCGAACCCAGGTCTTCTGCAAGAGCAGTCAGGGATCTTAACAACTAGGCCATCTCTCCAGCCCCTGAAAAGCTTCTTAAGATGATATTTTGAATGTGTGTGCTAACTCCCCAACTTTTATCCACTTCCCCTCAACTAAGAACCACAAAATTTATCTATGAAATTCCAGCCTGTGCCCATCAAACTAACACCTCTATACATCTATACTTCTGCATAATTCTTATCCACTGGATCATTATAGGATAGATTATGGTAAGATAGAGCTTCCAAAGCTCATTTTACAGAGACACGGCCTGACTTTCTTATGCACTTGATCTCTGCGTTACAGGGAACAGGAAGCTGCACTCCGTAAAGCTCTGAAGAAACTTTAAGCTCTCTTGGCCATAAAGGACAAAGACAGGCTTCGACAAGACCAGAATGGTAGGAAGAGGTTTCTCGAAGCATTTCCTCAGTTGAAAGTGGAGGTCGAGGCACACATCTGGAAGCTCCATGCCCTTGCCGACCATGCAGAGGACAGGCACAGGGGCCGCACCATCTCCAAAGTGGTGGCTGAGTCCTTCAGCGCTGCCTCTGACTTCATGGAACTCCTTGGTCTAGTTCTGGCACCAGCGACAGCAGAGGGCAGTCTGATGCTCTCGGCAACTGGGTTGGGACTGGGAATAGCGGCCACCGTGAGTACTGTTGCCGCCTCCGCTATGGAAACAGCAAGCAGGTTTGGGGATGAGGTTGAAGACAGTCACCAGGCTTTAGCCCAAGTGAGCATGACGAAGGAGATGAGACCCATTGTGACCGAGATCGCAAGCAAGATCCCGCAAGCTACAAGGGATATCATCCAAGATCTGGAAGCCCTCAACCAGCACATGGAAGCCCTCAGGCTGGTCAGGGCCAACCCTCACTTAGAAGAAGATGCCAGGACCCTTGCAACCACGGGAAGAATCCCTGCCCAACGCGCTACACAGGTGCGGAACGCCTTCAGAGGAACCCCTCTGGCAATGAGCACTGGAGCCTGGATTAGCCGTGCCACCACTGCAGGGGTCTCCCTTTGGCAAGACATAGGCAGCCTTGTACAAGAGTCAAACCATTGTGTGAAGGGGCAAGGTCAGAGTCAGCTGAAGCCTGTCGGAAGCTGGCTCAGGAGTTGGAGGAGAAGCTGGAGTCACTCATCAAATTCTACAAGACCATACGATCAGGCTTCAATTAGTCCCCCACTTTTTTTTTTTTTTTTTTTTTTTTTGCTGTTTTTTTTTTTTTTTTTTTCTGTCAATAAGAAATTTACTTATTTTTTAAAAATCCAAATTCAAAAGGTACCTAAGTATATGATTGCGAGTGGAAAATAGGGGACAGAAATCAGGTATTGGCAGTGTTTCCATTTTCATTTGTGTGGGAATTTTTAATATAAATGCAGGATGTAAAGCATTAATGCAAGTCAAAATGTTTCCGTGAACAAGTTTCCACAGTTCAACTTTATAACGATTATAAATAAACCTGTTAAATTTTTCTGGACTAGTGCCCTTCTTTTCCCTAAGCCATGTGGAGGTCAGGGGAGAGGACCTGGACAGAGATGGGGTAACAGAGTCATTTTGTCAGAGAAAGAAGGAGGCTGAGGCCCCCAGGACTTGGGCATTTCTGTGGCAGAGCACAGCAAGGTTATTGAGGGTAGCTGGTGGGTCAAATAAAGTACAACTGGAGCCTAAAATAAGGGCCTGCAGGGTGTGTCGGAAGTATAGGGACTGGAGAGAACAGCAGCAAGAACATATGGAAATTGACAGAAAGCCCCCCAACCTGAGCTACATGTAATAAACAAAGCGTGCGGGACAAAGACTTGCGATATGCAAATGCAAGAGAAGACAGGTGTGAGTAAATCAGCCCAAGAGCCATGAGCCTAACACCCCTGTGCTTGTGCGCTGCCTTTCCCCAGCGCAGTAGTGCCCGCCCACTACCGGAAGTGTTCTCTTTCTAAATAAACAGTTCCTACCTCTACTACCTTCCCATGTGTCCCTGGTGCGATTCTTTGTCCTGAGACATGAGAACCTTGAAATTTAAGCAGGTACCTTCCAAACTCAGATCCTTACCTCTAAGAGCTGGCTCAGTCAGCCAGGAGGTAGGCAAAACGCTTCTGAATTCATCTCTCTTCCTTAACAAGGGCACCCAACCCGCTACTTCCCTCACTCCTGGAGCACGTGAAACTGTGGGAGAGCTCCCTTGGGAAACTCCCTGTGTGAGAACACTCCTCCCCTTCCATCTCCCCTTATGTGTTTTCTTTCCACAAGTTATGTGGCCTGGGCCAACAGTGTGCCTGGACTCTCCCCTGCCCTGTGCAGCAGTTGTTGAGTTTATGCTTGGGGGAAAAAAGCAAATGAATGACAGCTGCTGCCAAGCCCTGATAAGATCAGGAGGCAGCTAGCTACTGGTGAGCTTTTACATTTGTTACTAAACTAGAAGTCACAGTCTGTGCTCCAATAAACGCAGGTTCAGTCACCCATCCTTGGGTTGGGTTGGGATTTCTGATCCATTTTCCCATGTCTGTACTGGGATTTTGTTACATGTGCATGCTGTTACCATCACTGTGAGTTCTTACAAGTAACTGACAGTTCTCTGGAAGACTGTTTCCTCTTGGTCCTCCACCCCTCTGGCTCCTACAATCTTTCCCCACCTTCTATTTTTTTTTTTTGGTCTTTTTGAGACAGGGTCTCCCTGTAGCCCCAGCTGTCCTGGAACTCACTCTGTAGACCAGGCTGGTCTTGAACAAAGATCCGCCTGCCTCTGCCTCCCAAGTGCTAGGACTAAAGGCGTGCACCACCACGCCCGGCTCCCCACCTTTTTTCCAGGCAGTGGGACGCAGTGGTTTGAAATAAGCGTCGTATTCATGCAGCCTCTGGTTCTCTACACATTGATCAATTGTAGGTTTGTGTGTTCATCACCATGTGCTACGTAAGGACATTTCTCTGGTGAGAGATGAAAGATGCATTCATCCTATGTGTAGAGGTTGCATTGAAGTTGTGTCACTTAGGGTTAAGCATCTCACAGATGCCTGTTCTCTGCATTTGACCAGTTCTGGAATTCTGTAAGAGCCTCCACTGGTGGCAAAAAGAAGCTTCTTTGATGAGGGGTGAAAGGTACACTTGTCTGTAAATAGGAAAATGTGTATTTAGAATAAAGTAAGATATTACATTGGTCTAAGGATGTGGCAAAAGTGGATTTTTCTCTAGGATCTGTGACCTCTCCAGCCATGTGCATTTGGTTATGTTTTCAGTGCCACACATGAGTTCCCTTCCGTTGAATGGGCCTTAATTCCAATTAGACAGCTCTTGACAGGAGGTGGAAAGAGTTTAAGAGTGACAGATGGTGAATGACTAAAAGAAAGCAATGCTTTTCAGACACAAGGGAAGTTACACATTCTGATGAAAGGCACAATACCTACTCAAGCTCAAGACACACAAACTTCTAATATAGAGATGGGCATGAGGTCCAACCACTGGCTAAGAAACTATTGGCATTTAGAAACTGCTGGGACAGCAAGAGTCAGTTGTCTTTAAGGGCGTGACCCTTGGTAGATCAACAACAATCTAGGGCAGGTCCCACACCCAAGAATATTTGGGCAAGGCATGTTGGACTCAGTAGGGCGGGGGGGAGTTGGGCATGAAGTTGAGTGGCCAGAGAATGGAGGTCAGATCCTCTGGGAGGAGGTGGGGGTGGGGGGAGAAAGGGACCAAAATACATTGTATGAATTTACCAAAAACAAAGAAAAAGTAAGAAAATCGCCAACCCAGTTTTAAAGTGGGGCCTAGAGCCAAATAAAGTTCTTAAAAGATAAAATACAAATTTCCTGACCCCTATGGCTTTTCCCACTGAAACACCTATAGAAAGATTGACAGTTCACATCCACGTTTGAGAAAGAACCTATGATATTAGTCATTCTGAGTCTGGGATACCTCACTTGGATTGGGAGTGACTGACCATTTTCTGGTTTGATTTAAAGCCCAGTTCACAGGATGAAGCCATATGTGACGCTGTTATTGGGACCAACAGCCTGTGGCAGACACATCACACCTTTCTTCACTCTGCTGAGAGGCTCCACATCAGTGCTGGCCCATGCCCTGTGTGGGATTTACATGCTTCTGCATTGCGTGATTTACATGCTTCTGCCTTCCTGCTAAGAGGAGAAGATCAAAACCAAGGGAAGTGATAGAAGAAAAAGTGACCCAAAGTAATTCTAACCAAGGAAGCATGTTCCCAAGTGCCAACCGCCAAATGCTCGCATAGCCTCTGCTTCTGAGCTGTGAACGGAAAGCTCTTGTCTCTCCCCACACCTCAGTTTCCTTCCCTGCAAAACTTACAGCACATCCCAGGGATATGCACAATAATTCCATGTTGATTTCCAAACTAAGGGGGAAAATTAAATGTTTCATCAGTGAAAGAAAAAAGCCTCTGCAAACCGGAATGCCTGGGTCCTCTGCGGTCACCTGCTGTCCCGTCCTCAAAGGGTGGGAAGAGACCATCCAACTCCAACAGCACAAGTCTGAGATGAAACCTGTCCTGATGCAAGGGTCTCTGAAGTCTTCCTTCTCCTCCTCCTCTGTCAGCTCCTTGTGAAATCCTACCACAGTTCTCAAAGTCTGAATTTATAGGTTCAGCTGGGCCCAGATTGGTTGAATAAGGACATGCAACCAGGTAAAAACTAGGACCTACTAAGAAATTGCCATCAAACCTGCATGGAGGGAAGAACCTCACGCCCACCAGCCCTTCACAGTCAGGTCCTCAGGTCTCGGCCTCTGCTTCCTTCAGATGGGAGACTGCACAGCTGTAGTTTTGTTTCTCTGCTGAGGTAGCTGCTGCTGCAGTCTTAACAGCCACCAGCAGCCCACTCTCCACAGCTCCTTTACTGTAGAGGCTTGAACCTGCCGCGATCAGAAGGCTGCCACATAGGGCGCCACCTACCCCTAACACTGCCTTCTGTCTTTCTTTCAAACCGTGATACTATGACATATGATACCCAGTTTCCTTTCCCCACAGTCTCAGCGGTGGACTGGTTGCTCTCTCAGCCTGCTACGGGGACAGCTGCTACCCAGATTCCCTTTTTCCTGAGCTGATTTTCCCGGTTCCTTGACCACGCGCTCATTTTCCAGGGATAAACCCGTGCACACTGTTCTTCTCTTTCCTGGAACTCCTTCTCAAATTACTGGGGATCAAACCCGGGTCCTCTGTAAGAGTGGTCGGAGCTCTTAACTACTAGGCCATCTCTCCAGCCCGGTTTTGAGCTTTTAAAGAATATATTATATTTTCTTTTTTTATGGTTTGAACAAATTTATTGACAGCCAAACAATCTTCTGTATAATCTTCTACCCAAGAAAGAGTCCATCCAGCTGCCTTTTAAATAGTATAAAAGGTACATGTTTGTCCTCTTCTGCCGTCAGTAAGAATATATTCTATTTTCTTTTTTTTTTAATATACACATATTTACTTTTACTGAGTCCTAAAACACCATGTAACCTGTAGACAGTGTCTGGGCAAAACTGGATACTTGTTGAACTCACGTCAATTAAATATGCATTAATCGAATATACACCGTGTCCCTCTCCCGCCCCCCCCGCCCTTCCCAATTCACCATTTCAGTCTGTTTTCCGATGCAGTCTTTCTGTTGTTGTTCTTTTACTATGCATCCCTGTCCATGAGAAATATTTATATCTGGGTTATTGGCACTAGTATCCACATATGAGGGACACCATTTGTCATTTGTTTTTCTGGGACTATGTTACTTCACTTAACTTAATGTCTTCTAGCTCCATCCATTTACCTGCAAAGTTCATGATGTCCCTCTTTACCTCAGCATAGAACTCCATTGTATACATGTACCACATTTTCTCTATCCACTCGTCAGTTGAGGGCCACCTGGGCTGGTTCCAGCTTTTTGCTATTGTGAACAGAGCTGCAATAAAGAATATATTCTATTTTCAAAAGCACTTTTCTTCTGGGGCCATTTTCTGCCATGTTGGGCATTTTCCTCATTGATGTCTTTCTCATTCACATGGTCTTGGGCTGCAGATTCATATTTAAAGAGACTTATTCTGACTGGGGAGAATAAACTGTGAGACTAAAAGTCTTTTCTGAGACATTTAACTCACTCAGGAAGTCTCTATACCTTTTCACTCTTTCGTATAGACCCAGTGTTGCCCTACGATGTTCTTCCTCCCTGCTCCAGGATTAGGAGTTTGTTCCCAGCTCAGCTGGGCCAGCAGGGCGGCCAGGCACTCGGAGTATCCTGTGCAGCAGAGAGGGGGAGGGAGAAGGTACCATGGAGCCCAGAGAGAGAGGTAGAAGGACGAACCCAATACTGGGCCAGGAAAAATTTCACGGGGAAATAACTCCATTAATTGGCAACAAGTAAAGGTTTTTATACCAAAGCTACCATGCTCTTGGGGTCGGGGGGGTGAAGGGGGTGGGGGATGTAAAGGAGAGTAAGGGAGATGTGAGCCAATATGGCTCCTATCGGGGGCAACAGCACTCACACGTGTATATTGGTAAATAGGAAGTGTGACAGTTTGTCTCCCAGCACATCAAAGGGAGGTCTTAGGGATCTCACTTCAGGAGGCAGGAGATCCGCCCATCCCAGCTCCTCAAAGAAGCTTGCAGGACAGTGGGTGCCTAACCCCATAGTGCTCGAGCCAAACAGTCCCATCCTGACAACCAAGAATACTCTGTGGGCACCGGCTTGGTGGACTTCCCGGCTTTCATCCTCAGCCTTCCTCTCTGAGTTTCCATCTAGTGTGACATCCATGCGGGCTGCCTGCCTTCCCTTCTCCCGTTGAGATAGCTTCTCCCCACACTCTAGTTTGTTCAGCTGTCCCTTCTTTCTCCAAACATTCATTGGAGTGTTCGGTGAACCCCTTTGCATGTTTCTTTGGCATGAGGAGGAGCATAAGGAAGCTGCAGGTTCCTGAGTCCCAGAGGCTGAATGTGAACCAGTCCCCCTCCCCCCCTTACTAGAGTCATAACCCTGAACTAGTCACTTCGCATCTGTGTTTTTTGTTGTTGTTGTTTGTGGTTCTTTCTTTTTTATTTAGTCACAACATGTCAGTATAACAGAGGTCAAACCCAGTTCAGTGGAGGTGGTTCAAACCACACCTGCTAAAGGAACAAGCCTGTAAAATACTTTTATCACGTAAATCAAATTTTAAAAATCAAAGGGAAGAGAGTAAAGCCCTTTTAAGTATTTCAACAACCACATTTTCATGCATCAAAAGCAAAACACAACATAAAAATTTCTAGTTGGAAAAAAAATAAAAATAAAAAAATAAAATAAATTCTAGTTGAAAGAAAATATAGAAATTCCAAGCAACTCAGGTTATGCATTTAAGAGGCTAATTAAACTGATAACCACGTACATACCATGATCCCTTATGCAGGTTAACACTTGTGAACTTTCGATCTGTGAAACTGAACATGCATTGCATTGCTTGTGGCTGGAAAATGCAAGCATGTTCTATGAAACTGTTTTCAGCTTCTTTGCTGCCAAGACTCCAAATGGCAACTTAACCTACCAGTGGCTGTTTCCTAAACCTGAAATGTTAAAATGGCAAAGCCCAGCAGACCACGGCAAACGGTCATCTGGTTTCAGGGAAGTCACCTCACTGCTGTCAAAGGCAGAAAGTTAATTAGTATTCTTTCTGAGATAAAGCTGTTCACCTGATTTGTCAATGCTTTGTTTGGAAATATAATGCTTCTCCCCCATATTGCTCCCCCCGAAAAAATACCATTTATACAACACCTTTGTCTGTCAAAATATTATCAAAATCATATTAACATGGAGCATAGTGGTTTGGAAAATTAATCCTTAAAACGGACTTAAACTATGCAAGCAGTAAAACAGACCCAAAATGTTAAGATTCCCAAAACCCATCCAGCTTGTGGACTGAGCAACTACTGGGGTTTCAGCCTCTTCAGAGTATAGACTGCCATTGTCGAACTACTCAGGCTGCATCACAGAGGCCAGTACAGGAAGACCAAGACAGGACGCAGTGTTTACTGGACCTCATTTGGTGACCACAGGAAGGGAAGACCCCAGTGTGGAGCACAAGGGCAGGACTGATCATTGTTTGGGCTTGCCAAGGAGGAGCCTTCAAACACTTCCTTAAGGAAAACATGACATCTTTCAACTTAATAAAGAAAAGCAAAAAGAAATCATAAGCTGAAGATGCTAAAACCTATGATGTCATAATCTTGATATATGTGTGGCATGTATATATGCATATTTTGGAGTGATGCAAATTGGAAGGAACAACAACAACAACAACAACAAAAAGACTGAGTCAAAGAACTCACTGAAACAGTGAACCTCTGCCCAAAACAGTAAACTTCTGCATCAAAAATTTTAAAAGAGACTGAGAAAAAGATGAAAAAACATATGGCAGAATGCATGTGCTCTAGTAGGGTATGGGCAAGGATGGGGGAATGGGTCTAGATTTGATTGGGAAATGTATGAAATGCACAAAGCTTCAATCCTCGAGGTCTGTTATGCTGTTGCCCTTTTTCACCTCTGAGTCTGAGTCTGTTCATTTGGTCTCTTCTCTCTTCTGTTGAACTTGGTTAAAGGTTTCTTAAATTTGTGAATCTTTTCAAAGAATCAGGCTTTTATTTCATTGGTTCTCTGTGTTGCTTTCTTTGTTTCTTTTTTTTTAATTTTTTTTATTAATTTTATTTATTTATGTATGTGTATGAATGTACTGTCTGCATGCAAGTCTGTGTACCCGTGTCGTGCAATGCTGCGGAGGTCAGAAGAGGGTGTCGGATTCCCCTGGAACTGGAGTTCTCCTGGAATTGGAGTTTCAGATGGTTCTCGGCCACCATGTGGGTGCTGGGGATCGAACCTGGGTCCTCTGTAAGAGCGGTCGGTGCTCTTAACCGCTAGGCCATCTCTCCAGCCCGCTTTCTTTGTTTCTAGTTCAGTAATTTATGCCTTGGCTTTATTTATCTCTTCTTGTATACTCTTTGGAGGTACTGTGTTCGTGGTTTTCCAAGTCTCTGAGGTACATCATTTTTACGTGAGATGTTTCTAATTTTCTGTTGTTGACGCTTAATGCTGTGGCATATTCTGTTTTCATTTTTATTTAATTCTAGGATTTTTAAATATTTTACTTATTTTTTAAAACATTTTTTAAAATTTCATGTGTATGAGTGTACTGCCTGCATGTAGGTTGGTGCACCCATGTCATGCAATAACCACAGAGGTCAGAAGAGAGCATTGGATCCCCTAGAACTGAAGTTACAGACAGTTGTTAGCTGCCATGTAGGTGCTAGGAATCAAACTCTGATCCTCTGCAAGAACAGCCAGTGCTCTTAACCACCGAGATATCTGTTGAGTCCCTAAAGTGTTTTATCTATTACTTGTATTTTGTATGTGTTAATGTGTAGGAAGATCCAGTTTGAATTGGGGGCTAGTTCTCAGCTAGCACCCCTCAGGGAACCACATGGGTGGGAGTCAGAGAAGCCCCCTGTAGGAAGCTTCCTTTGCCACAAGCAGGTACAACACGGCCCTGCTAAAGGAAGGGGAGCACAGTACCCACCTGCGGCCACTATAGGAAACTGACCTCTCAGTGCAGAGGCCAGTTGGTTACTTTCGTAACCCAACCTGACAGGTACTTCCAACTCAGGTCCTTAGCCTGGGACAACGGAACATTTCCCGCCCTTGGCCGTGATTTTTCCACCTGCCAAGAGACTGCTGGCCCCAGGAATTTCAGGCTGATGGCTGATGGTCCACTCACAACTCACTTCACCACAACAGCTATCCAGATTGGTGGTCTAAGGACCACTGTCCAACCCACCAGTCACCCGAACGAAATGCAGGCCTGTATGCACGTAAAATCATGGCCCTGGAATTCTGCGATGATGGTAATAGAGAATTCAATTTATTGCCTGCTACAGCCTGTCATTATAAGCAAAATGACATCAGCTCCCAGAGCCAATCACAGACCTCGAATTCCGTGCCACTGCACACTGCTGCCCTCCCAACATCATGCACCTGGGCCATGTTGGCTGCTCCTTCTTGGGGCGGGGTCAGAAAAGTCCCCTGATTCCCACCCACATGGTGCCCTGAGGGGTGCTAGCTGAGAACTAGCCCCCAACTCAAACTGGATCTTCCTACATCTCCCCCTTTTATTTTTTATTTTTTTATTTTTTATGTGCATGAATGTACTGTGGGTCCTCTGCATGGGTCCTCTGCAAGAGCAGTCAGCGCTCTTAGCTGCTAGGCCATCTCTCCAGCCCTGATTTTATTTTTTGAGAGGCAGATGAGCCCATGGGAGAGGTTGGCATCATGAAGGAACCCAGGTCTTGAATAGAGGATTGCTTAAACCTATCTTGAGTGCTGGATGGAGGCAGGCTATACCTAAGATTTTATTTTTCACGCTAAAACCAATTTGTGCCCAAAAAACCAACCATGAGGTAAACTGTCAACCATAAGTAATGAATACAAGCAACCTTCATGTAAAACCAATTTGCAAACAGCTATGTCCAAATTTGTACAGCCCAAGGTCCTCATTGTCCAGCTAGAGAGGCTTGCATGTACAAGCATGTTGATCAAATGAGTCCAGTCTATATCACTGTAATCTCACAATTCACCCCAGTCTCCACAGCCCTTACATTCTATAACAACCCTCTTCCACAGGTTGTTCCCTAGGCTTTGGGAAAGGGGCACAAGTGGGTGAGAAGCAAAACAGTCTACTATTTCTGGAGATGTCATTTTGGACTCTGATCATTTCAGGCTGTTTCCTTTCATGGGTCAGCAGTCTATCCAGGAATATCTTTTTAATCCTACTAATGAAGCACAAGCAATTAGAGATACAGGCATTTAAACAGTACTAATTATTATGGCAGGTTACGTGCTATGGATACATACTCTCCACCCATATACAGTCTGAAAATAAGTGGTGGATGGATTCTAGAGCCATTGAGAGATTTACATTATAACAACATAGTTGCTTTCAGATAAACAGAAATATAACAATAGTGTTGTTCAGCTTGCCTTTCATCTGGAGATTTGGTATTAGCATCCACAAAGGAGGGAAATCATTCTCCATTTGTCTTTCTGGGACTGTGTTACTTCACTCACCATAATGGCTTCAAGCTCCAACCATTTACCTGCAAAGTTCATGATGTCATCTTTCTTTACTGCTGAATAGTACTCCACTGTGTAGATGTAACACATTTTTGTTATCCACTTGTCTGTTGAGGGGCATTTGGATTGGTTCCAGCTCTTCACTGTTGTGAAAAGAACTGCAATAAACAAGGATGTGCATGTATCTTTGTGGTAGGATGAGTCTTTTGGGTATATACCCAGGAGTGGTATGACTTGGTCAGGTGGTAGGCTCATTTTGAGTCTTTTAAGGGTTCTCCACATTGATTTCCATAATGGTTGTTCAAGTTTACATTCCCATCAGCAGAGGATGAGTGTTCCCCTTTCCCCACAACCTCTCCAGCACTTGGTGTCTTTTGTTTTCTTGATCTTGGTCAGTCTTATTGGAGTGAGATGATATCTGAAAATGGTTTTAATTTGCATTTCCTTAATTATTAATGATGTTGAACACTTTTTAAGATGTTTCTTAGCCATCTTTAATTCTTCACTGGTGAAGTCTCTGTTCAGCTTTTTACTCCATCTTTTGAATAGGTCATTTGTTTTCTTACTTCTTTGGTTTTTGAGTAGTTTATATATTCTTTTTTATTATTTTTTAAATTTTATTTATTTTTGTATGTGTATGAATGTACTGTCTGCATGTAGGTTTGTGCACCTGTGTCGTGCAATGCCGCAGAGGTCAGAAGAGGGTCTCAGTTTCCCCTGGAACTGGAGTTCTCCTGGAATCGGAGTTACAGATGGTTCTTAGCCACCATGTGGGTGCTGGGGATCGAACCTGGGTCCTCTGCAAGAGCTGTAGGTGCTCTTAACTGCTAGGCTATCTCTCCAGCCCCAGAGTAGTTTATATATTCTTGACCTTAATGCTCTGTCAGATGTATCACTGGTGAAGATTTCCCCCCACTCCGTGGGATTTCTCTTCACTTCCTTGATTGTGTCTTTGGCTGTACAGAAGCTTCTGAGTTTAATGAGGTCCCATTTGTTGACTGTTGACCTTATTTCCTGTACAGCTGCTGTCTGATTTAGAAAGTCTTTTCCTACGCCTATGTCTTTTAGGTTGTTGCCAACTTTTTCTTCTATCACCTTTAGGGTTTCGGATTTCATGTTGAGATTTTATACACTTGGAGTTTATTTTTGCACAGGGTGAGAGGTAGGGGTTTAATTTTGTTCATCTACAAATGGTGATCCAATTTTGCCAGCACGACTTGCTGAAGATGCTATCCTTCTTCCATTGAGGGTTTTTTTTCACCTTTGTCAAATATGAGGTGGCTAAACATGTATGAGCTCAAGTTAGGATCTTCAGTTTGTTCCATTATGTGCCAGTATCAGGATGTCTTTGTGCCAGTATCAGGCTGTCTTTGCAGTCTGATGAAGCAATCCCCCTGTATTGAACTTTTCACTCAGGGTTGCTTTAGCTATTCAGGGTCTTTTGTTTTTCCAGATGAATTTAAGGATTTTTTTTCCCAAGTCTGTGAAGAAATTCATGAGGATTTTGATTGGGATTGCATTGAATCTGTATATCAATTTGGGTAGAGTGGACATTTTTACTATATTAATTTTCACAATCCATGAGCATGGGAGGTCTTTCCATCTTTTGATGTCATTTTCAATCTCCTTCTTCAGGGGCTTAAATTTTTTGTTGTAGAGGTCTTTGGTATCTTTGGTTAGGTTTGTTCCCAGGTATTTTATTATTTTTGAAGCTATTGTGAATGGGAAGGTCTTCTTATATTCCTTCTCCACTTGTTTATTGTTAGCATAAAGAAAGGCTACTGATTTTTCTATGTTAATTTTGTAGCCTGCCACTTTACTAAAACTCTTAATCATTTCTAGAAGTTTTCTGGTGGAGTTTTTAGCATCCCTTGGGTAAACTATCATATCATCTGCAAAAAGGGATAGCTTAGCTTCTTCTTTTCCAATTAGTATGCCTTTAATTTCCTTCTCTTGTCTTATTGCACTAGCAAGTGTTTCAAGCACTATGTTGAAGAGGAGTGGTGATAAGGGACATCCTTGCCAGGTTCCTGCCTTTAAGGGAAATGGTTCCAATTTTTTTCCATTTAGGATGATGTTGGCAATGGGTTTGCTATATATGGCTTTGATCATGTTGAGGAATGTTCCCTTCAGTCTGATTCCCTCTAGGACTTTAAACATGACAGAATGCCGGATCTTGTCAAAGGCTTTTTCTGCATCAATTGATATGATCATGTGGTTTTTGTCTTTCAGTCCATTTATATGTTTTATGATATTATTGATTTGCATATGTTGAACCATCCCTGCAACTCTGATATGAATCCAACTTGATCAAAATAGATGATTTTATTTATGTGGGTCTGTATGCAATTTGCAAGTATTTTGTTGAGAATTTTTGCATCTATGTTCATTAGTAAGATGGGTCTATAGCTTTCTATTTTGCTTGTAGCTTTGCCTAGTTTTGGTATTAGAGTGATACTGGCTTCATAGAAGGAGTTTGGGAGAATTCCCTCTGTTCGTATCCTTCTGAACAGTTTGAGTAGCAATGGTTGTAGGACCTCTTTAAATGTTTTATAAAATTCTACCATGAAACCATCTGGACCTGGGGTTTTTTTAGTTGGGAGGTTTTTAATTACATCTTCAATTTCCTCAAATATTATGGGTTTGTTTAAACTGTCAATCTCTTCTTAGTTAAGCTTTGTTGATTCCCAGGATTTCAGATATTAATCCATTTCTCTTAGGTCTTCAAATTTAGTGGAGTATAGGTTTTTGAAGTATTCCCATATGATTGTCTGGATCTTTACTTTGTTGTGATGTTTCCCCTTTCATCACAAATACTATTGATTTGGAGTTGCTCTCTCTTTCTTTTGGTTAACTGTGCAAGAGGTCTATTTTATTTATCTTTTCAAAGAACTAGCTTTTGGATTCATTGATTTTATTTGTTTTATTTGCTTCTATTTCATTGATTTCTGCTCTGATTTTTGTAATTTCTTCCTGTCTGTTGGATTTAGGGTTCATTTGTTGTTGTCTCTCAAGTTTTTTTAGTTCTTTTAGCGGCAGTGTTAGATCGTTTATTTGTTCCCTTTCTGTTTTGTTTTTTTTTAATGTGGGCACTTAGGGCTATAAATTTCCCTCTCAAGACTGCTTTTAGGGTATCCCACAGGTTTTGTTGTGTTATATTTCTTTTTCATTCAGTTCCATGAATACTTTTATTTCACTCTTTATTTCTTCCCTGACCCATTCATTATTCAGGATTATATTGTTTAGTCTCCATGTGTCTTGTAGCTAGTTGGACTTATTATGGTGTTCATATTGAGCTTTATTGCACTGTGGTCTGATAGAATGCATGGAATAATTTCTACCCTTTTGTATTTGTTGAGGTTTCTTTTGTGCCCAGTATGTGGTCGATTTTGGAGAATGTTCCATGAGGTGCTGAGTAGAAAGTATATTCTCTGGTGTGTGGGTGGAATATTTTTGTAGATGTCTGTGAGGTCCATTTGGTGTATTTCATTGTTCAGTTCTGATGTCTCTCTGTTTGTTTTTTGTCCTGTTTATCTATCCAAGGGGCTCAGTGAGGTAAAGTCCCTCACTATTAGTGTGTTAGGATTAATCTGTGTCTTGAGGTCCTGCAGAGTAGTGTTTATAAAGTTAGGTGCACCAGAGTTTGGTGCATAGACATTTAGGATTGTGAAGTCTTCATGGTTAATTGCTCCTTTGACAAGGATGTAATGGCCCTCTTAGACTCTTCTGATTAATTTTGCTTTGAGATCTATTTTGTTTGATATTAGAATAGCCACTCCAGCTTGTTTCTTGGAACAATTCACTTGGAATATTTTTTTCCATCCTTTCACTCTAAGGTGGTGTCTGTCCTTGAGGGTGAGATGGGTTTCTTGTAGGCAACATATAGAAGGACTCAGTTTCCTAATCCATTCTCCCAGTCTATGCCTTTTTATTGGGGAGTTTAGACCATTAGTATTTAAGGTTATTATTGAGAGATGTGTGTTGCTTCCTTTTACCTTATTTTTGTTTGCATTCTTGGTCTAGGTTTGTATTTACTCTGTTATGCTTTTGTTGCTTTCTCTCTTTAATTGCTTAGGGATAGTTGATCCTTTCCTCTTTTCTTTGGATTGCTTCAAGTATTTTCTAAAGTGTTGGTGTTCTAGTTTGTCTTCCATTGCTGTGACAAAACACTCTGACTGACACCAACTTCGGGAGGAAAGGGTTTATTCAGCTTACATCTCCTGGGTCACAGTTCATCACTTAGGGAGCCCAAGGCAGGAAATCAGGGCAGGAAACTGGAGGCAGGAGCTGAAGCACAGGCCATGGAGGAATGCTGCTCACTGGCTTGCTCTCCTGGCTCATGCCCAGCCCGCCTTCTTATACAGTACACAACAACCTGCCCAGGCTGGCACTACTCATTGTGGGCTGGGCCCTCCCACATTGCCTGACAATCAAGACAATACTCCACAGACGTGGCCACAGGCCAATCCAATGGAGCCAATTCCCCAATTGAGGCTCCCTCAACCAGGTGTGTAAAGTTGACACTAAAGCTATCCAGCACAGTTGGTTTCTTTTTTTTTTAATTATTTATTTTTTATTATTATTTATTTTTTATATGTATATGAATGTACTGTCTGCATGTAGGTTTGTGCACCCATGTCATGCAATCCCACGAAGGTCAGAGAAGGGTGTAGGACTCCCCTGGAACTGGAGTTAAAGATGGTTCTCGGCCACCATGTGGGTGCTGGGGATTGAACCCGGGTCCTCTGCAAGAGCAATTGGTGCTCTCAACCACTAGGCCATCTCTCCAGCCCCAGTGTTGTTTTCTTAGAAATGTATTCTTTCATCTTGCTCATCTCGTGAAAGATTCTTCTTTTTCCTTCAACTATGATTGACATTTTTGCTAGGTATAATAGTCTGGGTTGGTATCTAAAGTCATTTAGTACTGGGAACACTTTGGTCCACATTCTTCTAGCTTTCATAGTTTGCACTGAGAAGTCAGCTGTGGTTCTGATGGGTTTCCACTAATATGTAACTTTTTTTCTCTTCTGACTTTCAGTATTTTGTCTTTGTTTTGAGCATCTAGTGTTTTCACAATGATATGGCACAGGGAATTTCTTTTCTGGTACTGTCTGTTTGGTGTTCTATGCACTCCTTGCATATGTATGGGTTTATCTTTATTCAGTTTGGGGAAATTTTCTTCTATTATCCTGTTGAAGATCTGGTCAATAGTGTTGTTTTGGGATTCTTCTCCTTCCTCTATCTCTATGATGTGGAGGTTTGGTCTTTTCATAATGTCCCACATTTCCTGGTTGTTCCGTTCTTGTGTTTTTTTAAAATTTTATAATCTTTACTTCAGCATTCTAGTTGGTCCATGTTATCCTGCAGGTCTGATATTCTTTTTCTTCTTCTTCTGTTCTGCTTCTGAGGCTTTTTCCCATCCTCTCCTGACGATTGGATGAATGTTCAATTTCCCTTTGCATTTCATCCTGTGATTTCTTTAGTATTTCCACTTCCTTTTGGAGCCTGTCATTCTCATCTTGTAGCTCCTTTGTTTGTTGGACATTTTCTTTTTTCATTTCGGCCTGGGATCTTTTCAGCATTTCCACTTCCTTCTGGAGTTTGTCATTTTCTCCCTTTAGGTCTTTCCAATGTTTACTATTATCTCCCTCTAGGTCTTTCTTGAGTTTTTCAATCTCTCTCCTTAGTTCTTTCCAACAGTTGTCATTATCACCCTCTTGGTCCTTCTTGAGTTTTTCATTCTCATCCCTTAGTGCTCTAATTTCTTTGAATATGTCCAAAATTGTTCTTCTTTGTTCTATGTCTAGGTTTCCTTCCAGGGAGATCTCACTGTAGGAATCTTCTGTATAAGATTGGGAGAGTTCAGTGTGGATTTATTATGAGCTTTTCCCATGTTGTTTTTTCTTTGTGTCTTTGGCACATGGATTTGTTTGTTTATTTGTTTCTTTGGATTCTGGTGCCTCAATGTTGGCTGGACAGACTATAATCACTAATACTGCATCTTCTAGATCCTCTACACCACCGCTCCCCCAGGCTGAGTGGGGGGTTGCTACCTTGGCCCATTCCCTGGTACCCTGTTGTCCAACTCATGTGCTGGGTGCACACTGGTGTTGTGCTGTGTGCTGTGTGCTGTGTGCATATCTAACTCAGCCCACATCACACACTGGAATCTGAAAGTTGGAAGGTCCTGGGTAATACCAAGCCACCACAGGGCAGAGGGGTACCCAAGCACCAAGGCAGGTGGTGCTCACCTGGTCTTTCACATGCTGATGTTGTGCAGGATGCAGATGAAGTCTGCTCATGCCATGCACTGGGCGCATTCTGGTGTTGTGCTGTGTGTGCGTCTGAATTTTAAAATCTTAAAACTAACTATGAGATAAGACTTGCATGTTCCCATAGGTAAAAACACCACCAACCTAAATTCCTGAAAAAGGCACGACTTTGGGTTGTGCAGGATGGACCAAGAAATACCAGCAGAGAAGCTGCTCCATCTGAACATTAAAAGGAAGAAAAAACTCAGACTTCCTGAGTCACAGACACCAAGCATCTCTCCGGATTCTATTTAGAATAACTTTTTATAATGTGTCCCAATGAAACTTGTTTTCCAGGTGCTGCTAAGTTTTAATATGACAAACCTTCCTACCTCTCCTTTTTATAGAAAAAAGAAAAGCATGTTGGTAATGAGGTAATTCCCTAGCTGTAAATGAGAGCCAACTGTTATAGTAGTAATCTCTTATAGAACAGGTATAACTGCTTTCTTTAATTGACTAATAGACAGAAGAATTATGAAAAGGAGATTCTTTATTCAAAACCAAGTATAATAGTAAAGTCTTTAAAAGCTGTGTGATTAAACAAAATATATTAATAGAGGAAATCTTTGGTATTAGCAATGGGTTATTCTGCCAAGGAGATGTTGGCTAGGGGATCTAAGCCCCTAAATGTAAAAGCTATTTGCCTACAAGTTGGGGTACGCACAAGAAGAGTGGCAGTAAGGCCCTGCTGCTGAAGATCTGGCATAAAACATAGGAAGAATGTATAGAGACTGCACACACACAAGTGTACAGTTATCTCTGGAATGCCAGAGAACATTACCAAAGGCCACTAAAGCAAAGAAGGAAATATTGGTCTCCTTGAATCAAGCAAGACTCCTCAGCTACACCTCACCTGCCTGGAGATATTGCACAGCCAGTGGCAGCCAAATATCCATGTATCCCAAATCTAATTGGCTATTAGCTCTCTCCTTGGAGGAATGACTTATGGCTGATGCCATAAGCTTACATCCTCTGCTGGTTAGGAGGTGTTATAAGCCACAATAAGAACTTGGCACCCTTTAAAGAAAAGCCACAGTTCATAGATTAGCATACCATGCAAACTTTTGTGTCTATGCTTACAACATAACTTGCCATAATAATTAGTACTGTTTAAATGCCTGTACCTGTCATTGCTTGTGTTTTGTTAGTAGAATTAAAAAGGAATCCCTGGATGGACTGCTAAGCCATGAAGGGAAACAACCTGAACAGACCAGTGCCTGAAATGACATCTTAATAGAAAATAGACTGTTTTGCTTCTCTCCCACTTGTACCCCTTTCCCAAGGCCTAAGGAACAACCTGCAGAAGAAGAGGCATGGTAGAATGTAAGGGCTGGGGGATTGAGGTAAATTGTGAGACTACAGCAATATAGACTGGACCCTTATTTGATCAACATGCTTATGCATTCAAACCTCTCCAATTGGACAATGGGGACCTTGGGTTGTACAAATTTGGACATAGCTACTTACGAATTAGTTTTATATGAAGGTTGCTTGTATTCATTACTTATGTTTCACAATTAGTTCACCTCATGGTTGGTTTTGGGGGGCCTAAATTGGTTTTAGTGTAAAAAATAAAATCTTAGGTCTGGCCTGCCCCCACCTGCCACTCAAGATATGTTTAAGAAATTGACTATTCAAGGGGCTGGAGAGATAGCCTAGCAGTTAAGAGCAGCGACTGCTCTTGCAGAGGACCCGGGTTCGATCCCCAGCACCCACATGGCAGCTGAGAACCGTCTGTAACTCCAATCCCCAGTTCCAGGGGAATCTGAGACCCTCTTCTGACCTCCATGGCATTGCATGACATGGGTGCACAAACCTACATGCAGACAGTACATTCATACACATACAAAAATAAATAAAATAAATTTAACTACTATAGTATAAGTATATAATATATATATAAATATTAACTGAATTGACTATTCAAGACCCGGGTTCCTTCATGGTGACAATTTCTCCTATGGGCTCTCAGAAAAAAATAAAATAAAAAGGGGGAGATGTGGGAAGATCCAGTTTGAATTAGGGGCTAGTTCTCAGCTAGCATCCCTCGGGGCAAATGTGGAAGTTCCTCTGACTCTGCCCCAAGAGGGAGCAATGTGGCCCAGGCACATGATGCTAGGCGGAGTAGCAGTATACAGTGGCATGAGATTGGTGTCTATGATTGCTCTGGGAGATGATGTCATATTGCTTATAAAAGTGACTTGTAGGAGGCAATAAATTGAATTCTCCATTACCATCATTACAGAATTCCCGGTCGGTTATTTTGAGCATATACAGGCTGAAGCAGGTGTCAGTGGCTAGTGGGTTAGATGGGGATCTATGAGATCACCAACCTGGTAAGCTAGCTTGTCGGGGTGGACTGTGGATAGTGGATTGGATCGGGATCTATCAAATCACCAACCTGGTAAGCTAGCATGTGGTTGGACGGAGACTAATCAGGTCACCAACCTGTGGAGTGAATTGTGAGTGGGTGCAGGCTGAAGATCGCCCATCAGCCATCAGCCTGAAATTCCTGTCCAGAGACCAGCAGTCTGGGCAGGTGGAAAAGCATGGCCCAACGGGAAGTGCTCCAATTCCCAGGCTAAGGACCCAGGTTGGAAGTACCTCTCAAGTCAGGTGACCTCTGCACTGAGGGGTCAGTTCCCCACAGTGACTGCAGGTGACCCATGTTCCCATTCTCTTAGCAGGACTGCACTGTACCTGCTTATAGCAAGAGAAGCTTCCTACAAAATTTCAGTTACTGAAATATGGCTCTGAACAATAGAGTTGGGGTCTTTAATGTTTCCCAAATGAAGAAGGATAAAAAACTGCATAGAGAGTGGGATGTGTAGGCCATAGATTCATAGAAAACCACCAGGAGGGAAGTCAGGGAGTGAGTTCCTAGAAGTCAGGGAGAGAGTTCCTGGAAGTCAGGGAGAGAGTTCCCTCTGGGGAGCAGGAATACAGGGACTGACATTCTTTTCCCTAATTAATTTTTTCCTCTGGTCATTTGAGACAGGATCACCCTGTAGCCCCAGCTGTCTTGGAACTCACTATATAGACAAGGCTGACCTTGAACTCACCAAGATCCACCTGCCTCTACATTCCGAGTGCTGGGGTTGAAGGCCTGAGCCATCATGCCTGGCCTAATTAATTAATTTTTTAATTAATTTTTATTTTCTGTGTGCCAGTGTGTTGCCTTCATGTATAGAGGTGCACCTATGTCATACAATTTCCATGGAGGCCAGAATAGGCCTTCAAATCCCCTGGAACTGAAATTAGGGGCACTTGTTAGCTGCTGTGTGGGTGCTGGGAATTGAACCCAGGTCTTCTGAACCCGGGTCTTCTGCAAGAGCAGCCACTGGTCTTCACTAGTGAGGCAACTCTCCAGCTCCATGGAGCTTATTCAATGTCCCTAGGAGTATATAATGAGCATCCCCACTGCAGAAGCCATAGGAATAACCGGACATTTACATTCCCAGCTCCCTTGAGCCAGGGCTGCCCTTCTGCACATCTGGTGCTCCTGTCCACAAAGAACAGACTCATTTTCTGCAGGTTACCAAGAACACAGGGTGTGCCTTCTGAGCACATGCGCTCTCATCGAGGCACCCACCAGCCCTCACAGAAGGCTTCCTCCTCCCCTTCCTCTATGTGTGGTTGGGGATGGAATCCAGGGACCTGGGCTTGCAAAGGAAAATGCTCTACTACTTAGCCATGCCCCAAGGCCTTTAACAAATATATTTTCTGTTAGTTGTAGATTGTTCTAGATGCTTTCCTTGCGTTTAAGTTTTATAAGGCCATGTGTGTTGGTCCACTAGGGAGGCAGGAGGTTATCTGTGCATTTGAAACCAGCCTGGTCTACATAGTGAGTTCCAGGCTACCCATTGCCTACACAGTGAGAACTTGTCTCAATAGGCAGAACTTGTCTCAACAAAGCCCTGGCTTTGATCCCCACAGCCACAAAGAAAATTAAATTTTATCTTTCTTCACTGAAAGAGGGTCTCATTATGTAGCCCTGGCTGGCCTAGAACTCACTATGTAAACCAAGCTAACCTGGAACTCATGAGAGACCTACCTGCCTCTACATCCTGGGTGCTGGGCTCAAAGGCATATGCCACCAGGCCCAGCCAAAGTAAAATCTTTCACAAAGGAGTCAGGTGGGAAGCAGTTCATCATAGAGACTTGTCTGGCAGGCAGAAGACCTGGGTCTGACCCTTAGCACTGCATAAGCCAGGTGAGGCGGTGCCCAGCGGGAACCCTGGCACTCAGGAGGTGTAGAAGGAAAAGAAAAAGTCCCAGGATAGGGGGCTGGAGAGATGGCCTATCAGTTAAAGAGCACTGAATGGGCTTGAAGAGGACCTGGGTTCAATTCCCAGCACCATATAGCAGCTAACAAACATCCATATCTCTAGTTCCAGGGGAATCTGACACTCTCTTCTGACCTCTGTGGGCACTGCACCACACAGCTACACTTACATACATGCACATAATACATGTATATACATAAAATAAAAAGAATTAAGTCCACGGTTGGCCTTAGCCACAGAATGGGTTCAAAGGCAACCAGGGCTGTGTGTAACTCTATGTCAAAAAATTAAAAAAAGATAAAATGAAACAGATTCAAGATGAAATTTCCTGAAGCCAGTGTCTACAAACTGCAGGGTGGGGACATCGTAAGATCTCTTGGTGACCAGATCTTGCTGTGCGGTGGCTCGTGGTGGGGCTGTGGACAAGTCACTGGCCCTTTCTGAGCTTCACTCTGCTCTACTGTGTGGGATGGAACCACACGGGTCCTCTGGGGTGTAGACAGTGGTCTCAGTGCCTGGGGCTGCTGGGACAAATGACTTCAACATGGGGCTCACCAGCACAGACATTTCTTCTCCCACAGTCCTGGGCAATCCTGGAATCCAGGGTGGGCGGGGCCAGGCACTCCCTGCAGGCTCTGGGAAGATCTTTCCTTGTCTCCTCCATCTTCCTGTCCTTCCCTGGACTGCAGCCTTCTAACTCGAGGTCCTGCCTGCTCTGTGCATGGCCTTCCCTCTGGGGTGTATTTTCCTTTTTAAATTTTTTCTTCTATTTTAATCATGTGTACATGTATGTGTCCACTGTGTTTGCATGTGTGCATGTGTACATGTGAAGAGATCAGAACAGGCTCTGGATCCCCTGGAGCTGGAGTTACAGGAGGTTGTGAGACACTTGCAGGAGGTGCTGGGAATTGAACCCGGGTCCTCTGAAAGACCAGCAGGTGCTCTTCCCTGCTGAGCCACCACAAGCTCCATGTGGGTCTGTGCTTCTGGGCCCCAGTTCCCTTGCTCTTCAAGGACACAGACCACAGTGGATTTAGGGCCCACCCTAGGCGAGCGCCCTACCATTAAGATGATGGCGTGTGTCCAGGCTCTACTCCCAAACAGGCCATATTATGAGATGCCAGATGAGATGAACTATGGGAGGGGAATTGGCCAAGGACAGGACCCAGGCCAGCCCAGGTGGCATGCAAGGCCTGAATGTGACCGGGCATCCCCAGTTGAAGGGCCCGTGCTGTCCTTGCCTCCCCTCTCAAGAATACGGTTCATGGCCCAGACACCCCTCAAGTTCTCTCTCCTGGTCACCTCACCCCTCCCTTCCTTTCTTCTTTCTCCTTCTCCACATAACAAATAACCAAACTCCATAGTGCCGTGGGGGAACACAAGCCCAAAGGAGTAAGGCCGCCCCAAGTCCCTGGGCTAGCTGAAGCAGAGCTTGGGTTTGACCACGTCCCACCCCCAGCTCTCAGCCCCACCACCTGTGACCTGCCCCGCCTCCCACCCGGCCCTGTCTCCCTGTCTTTCTGGTCTTAGGCTTTTCCCAGTGAGGACAAGGGCCCTGGGCCTTCACACACCCCAGATCTCAGCATCCTATTATAAAATGTACCCCACCCTGGTTGTCCAGTCTTTGTACCCCAGCTCTACAGCAGCCCCACTTGAAGCCTCAAGGGCTCTGCTTTTTCAGGCAGCCATGGGTGTAAGCATAGAGTTTTTTTGTCCCATCCTGTCCAGCCCCCAACTCCATCCAGTCCCAGGAAGCCTGGGAGGGACCAGGATGCTGGGTTGTAATGAGGAGAGGCCAGAGAAGCTGCTGGCTATCCCACAGCACACAGGATGCCCCCAACAGAGACCCAACTACTTCCATTCCCCATGAAAGGCCCAGGAAGTTCTTTAGGGCACCTGTGACTAGGTCCGAGTGTCTCTTTAGAACTCCCACTTGGTGCTGGGTTTCCCAACAACTCTTGAATGAGCAATCTTCTGCTGCACAGGGCAAGTTCGAGATCACAAACATGCACATGAAGATGGGGATGATCTTCACAATCGAGGGCAGGATCCACCCGGGCATTGATCGGTGAGCACGGTGGGGGCAGGGAGGGAGACGAAGCTTGGACAGGCAGGCCGGCCCTGTCAGTCAGTCAGGACACAGGGACTTCAACCCAAAGGGCCTTCTCTGCTTCCTTGCTCCCTACACTGTGGGATCCCACAGCCCTGCTGATAGCAGCTGACCATGCACCTAAGCATCAGCTCAGCCCTTCAGAACATCAGAGTAGGAATCGTCACGTGCTCTGTTCTGGATCCAACAGCCACCCACGGGGGGAGTGGAGAAAGCTGGAGCTCTGCCTGGTCCTGGAGGTCTGATGTCTCTACTGAAAGTCCAACCTGTCTTCCCTTCAGGGACATCACACACACACACACACACACACACACACACACACACACACACACACACAGGCAGAGGGACCTAATCCATCTGAAAGGGCCTCTGAATTCACCCAGAGGCAGCCACCAGGAGGCAGAAATGCTCTCCGTTGCATCCTGAGAACCCTAGCATTGGACAAGGCAGGCTTAGAGGGGTGGTGAGAAACCTCCCTCGGGGTTGTACACACAAAGAACTTCCTCAGCCCCACAGGCTCATCAGAAGTGACAGGAGATGGGGGGGAGGCTTGTACGTCCTGTGCTCTGTTCCCGCTCAGGGCTCCCACTCAGATGCCCCACATGGAAGTAAGGAATATTGATCCCCATCTAGGGCGGGCCCACGTGAAGCTTCTCCATTCCCTGCAAACTATGATCTGAAAATACTGCTTGAGGGATTTTCAGATGCTCCTGGTGGGTTTAATGATCCACACGAAGAATGAAATGAAGACCGTGTCATGTGACACCATCCTTTGCATCACTCCTCCCAGCCCTTCCACCTGCTCCAGAATTAGCTCCTTAATAATCCTCTGTGCATGAGTCTTGCTTCTGAATTACCCGTGAACATGTGTGGCTGCAGCAGGCACCTTTGGCATCATGAAATTACATTTGCTTTAAGAGTAATGGAAGTCACCAGACGCTTGCAAGAATGGGCTTAATCAAATCTTTGTACTCAATGGACCCTGTGGCTCCAGGGGTACAATGTTCAGGCATAGAAGCACCACAAGGAGGACCACCCAGAGGAGTGGAGGAGCTTGGGTGGGGATGTTTGCTATACAGTTGTTATTCTTGGTCCCAGGACAGCTTGACCCACCTGCACACAGTCCCCTGACCCTAGTCAATCCTAGTCTTGTCTGAGGAGGAAGAAGTCACCTATATTCAGCCCAGTCTAACATGTAGGAGCTCCATGCAGTGTCCCAGGATGGCCTGCAGGTGGCAGATTCTGAAGGAAAGGCCTGGCTGGGGAGAGAGACTGCAGAGGAAGGAGATGGAGGAGATGGTGCAGGATGCAGCAAAGCCAGGCAGTGGGCGTGCCCCTGTCCTACACAGTGGGTCACACATGCATCTACCCTGGACATGACCACTGCTATTTAAAAAATATTTTTATTGAGTTTTGGGGCATTTCATAGAATAGAGCCTAATCAGATTTAGATCCATTCTGCCATTCATACCTTCATTCGTGATCTTCAGCCTAAGATCAGTTAAATAAGGAAAGGGACCTGAGGTAAATCAAAAATTACTTTAAAAATAGAAAATAAGGGGCTGGAGAGATGGCTCCCTAGTTGGGAGCATTGGCTACTCTTGCAGAAGACCCAGGTTCAATTCCCAGTACCTACATGGCAGCTAACAACCATCTATAACTCCAGTTCCAGGGGAATCCAACACCTTTTTCTGACCTTATTTATCTGATCTTAGGCTGAAGATTCATATATAAGAATACTTTCCTGGGGCTGGAGAGATGGCCTAGCGGTTAAGAGCGCCGACCGCTCTTACAGAGGACCCGGGTTCGGTCCCCAGCACCCACATGGCGGCCGAGAACCGTCTAAAAACTCCAATTCCAGGAGAACTCCAGTTCCAGGGGAATCTGAGACCCTCTTCTGACCTCCGCGGCGTTGCACGACACGGGTGCACAGACTTGCATGCAGACAGTACATTCATACACATACAATAAATAAATAAAATTAATAAAAAAAAAATTTAAAAAAAGAATACTTTCCTTTGAGTAGTGAGAAAAGACTAATGACAGAAGACGAAGGTGTTATTTCTGAGACATTGATTTTCTCGTGAACTCTGATTATTTTCACTGTCAATGCTGCCATGAATAGGCTGTGAGACACAGGGTTGGGAAACTTTCCTGGCTTCCAGTCTCACGGCTCCGTCTCTGAGGATCCCCCTCCCACACTGTTCTTCTGGGCTGTCTGCCTTCTTCATTTCTCTAGACAGCACCTGCAGGCACTGCACAACACGAGTGCATTTACACATATGCAGGAAGTACACTTATACATGTAAAATATAGAAAATAAAATTTAAAAACTCAAATCCATGTCCTGAAGGAGTTTATTTAGATGTCTTCTTGCATAGTGAGGGCGAGATACTTGGTAAATGGGAAAACACAATGGAACAACAAAGAGCCCTTGGAATGGAAACTGGCAGAGCTGTTTAGAATGAGCTTCAGGAAAGAAGAAGCCTGTGTGTGCAGGTGTATATCCACAGAAAAGGTGTGGAATACCAAGAGAGGATCAGGGGAAAGGGAAAATTAGTTCAGGAAGAAGGGAATCGGGTCACAGCTGTCCCTGCAGCAGGTCTAGAGAGCAGCCTATCCACAGTGGAGTACATGGAGCATTCTGTGGGGAAAGGACGTTACAGTATGATGTAAATCGTTGTTCAAAAGAAAGACAGAGAGCAGTGTTGGAGTAGGTGCTACCCTATCTGAATTTTCTGACAGCCTTTGAGACCCTGGTATCTTCTATCACTATGGAATACTTCTATCCTGCCTCTTATGTTTTGTAAACTCATAGATTCGTTCTCAATGTTTTACCAAGTGTTTTCTTTTAAGAATCAAATATATGTATTTCCATGTGTCCAAGACATGCAATAGTATAAAGTTGGTTTTAAAAGCATATTATCCTTAAGAACTATAACAATTTTTAATGGACAGCTTTTAATTATTTAACATACTCTCAAAAAGGAGACAAATTCCAGACTGAAATCAGTGTTTCTTCAGAAACATGGTTTTGTTTGCCAAGAGAAAATAGCTTTCTTTGGCCAAAATGCAAAACTCCATTGTGATAAGAAAGGTTAAAATGGAATGTTTGAAAACACAATTTAAATTCTGGCTTAAAAGCAGAATTTGCTCCATAATTTTTCTTGACTAGATAAGTATATTTTGAAAAAAAAAAAAAGTAATGACTTTTAACCAACATTGAAACATAGCTGTATATAAAAAATGATCAGTCACTTTTCATTTATGAACAATAAATAATAATTAACTTTGCAGGTCATGAAGTAACCAAGCAGGGTAATAACACACTGTTTTAAGATTGAAAAAATGACAGTAAAGATTAGTATCTTAAGGACCCAGAGAATCTGAGTTTATTAAATGATATAGAAGGTATTAATTTCTTGGTTTCTTCCCCAAATTATATTCTAACCATCTTATAAACACATTCCAAATATTCATACTCATAAGGATTCTTTCAGATCAGGTGCTTAAAATGAACATGTACCAGTTACAGAAGAGCATCTGAAGTTTTTGTAAACAGGCAGTTTTATATTCACCTTCTTTGAAAATCTGCTCTTTTGAGACTAACACATTGCAGAAAACAAGTCACCTCCTTTCTAACTTTTCACATCTTGCTTTTAAACACAGATTGGTTATATTCAATTTGTTTATGTATGTAAATAAGAAACCTTTAGCTATACTCACATGTATCATTTAATGTAAAAATAGCTGAATTAATGAATGTTCAGAGGGAGGGAAAAGGCTTTTTACAAGAGTAACTGAAATAAAAAGAGAAGAATTTAAAAGAATTCATTTAAAAATCCTAAGTTCCTTGCCTCTCCATTTATCTAAATGGTCAAGTGTTATCGAAAGTTTTAAATTTATCCCATTTTCAGAACATGTGTTCTTACATTGTTCTGTAAGAACATTATTTAAATATATTGATTTACTTCCTTTAAAAACCTTAAAATTAGGAGCTGGAGAGATGGCTCAGCAGTTAAGAGCACTGGCTGGTCTTACACAGGACCTGGGTTCAATCCCCAGCACCCACATGGCCTTCTTTTGACCCTGTGGGCATTGCACAACACAGGTGCACTTACACACATGCAGACAATACATTCATACACATAAAATTAAAATAATACTTTTAGTGAGAAATGAGCAAATTTGGCTCTCCATAATAACGGATCTTCTCTTGGACCCTGAGCACCCAGGTTACTAGGGCCTATTTAAGCAAGAAGCAACCATGTGACCCAGGCATGACAAACCAGATACAGTGGGAAGGCCCTTTGAGGGCTTCGGGTCTCTGGCTGTGTGAGGCAGGGGGACAGGTTGTCCCTTCCTATAGCCTTCTGCTGCTCAGGCTAAATGACGACAGGAGCGTGAGGGCCAATAGGAGGCGGGAAGGAAGGGAGGGTGGGGGGGCTATTGGATGACCCCATACTTTGATAAAAAACAGTCTGTACCCTGATGGCATACTTCTCTCACTCTCGGGATGGTTCAGTAGCACAGCACTTGCCTAACATGAACGAGGCCTTGGGATTGCTATGCAACCCCACACAAAATACAGAGGAGGAAGAAAATGATGGGCTGGGATAAAGACAAAGGTGATAAAGCACTTGTTACACAAGAAACAGGGCCTGCGTTCGGATTCCCAGTACCCGTATAAAAATCTTAGCATGCCACCACATGCATGTAATCCCAGCAGTAGAGACGGTTCTCGTGCCTGTTGGCTGGACAGTCAGGCCCAATTAATGAGCTCCATGCCAAGGACAGGCACTCCCCATAAGACACGTTGGACAGCCATCAAGGAAGACAGCTACTGTCAACCTCTGGGTTTCACCAGTGTACACACACCACTGTCTACACAAACACTACCCACATACACACTCCTGCTCAAGCCCAGGTCACTCCTGACTTTGCTGCGCTCCTGCTCGAGCCTCCTGCTGATCTATGCAGCCAGCCTCCTTCTTAGAGCTGCTTCTTGGTTGGGAAGCAGGGCTATGTGCACACAGCTCCCATCCAGCCCTGCTTCCGCCAGCTGAAGCCTGGACAGGAAGCTTCCCTTCCCAGCTGGCCGGAGCTTCCCAAATGTGACAGAGCAGAGGTTTTTCAACAAAGCCTGGCTCTCCCAGAGGCTGCAGGCCACCTTCCCCTGCCAGGGAGACCAGGGGAGGACTGTGTATTCCTCCTGAGGATCTATCCTCGGTCCAGCTCAGGCCCCTTCACTCAGCACACGGCCCTCCTGCCTGCCTCAGGCCTTCCTGTCTCACCACTCCCTTCCTCTCTTCTTCAACAAGTACCACACAGAGCTCCAGGCCTGTGCTGGGCTCCTCCCTGCTGATGGAAGGGCCTACATTCCCAATGCAGGCCCCCATGTCTGATGGCTATTGTTGGTTAATCTCTCTTTTGTGATGAGCAGGAACCAAGCGGCCCTGCTTTGGGGGGAGGGGGCACAGCCTGCAGGTGCTGTGAGGAGCTCATCTCTCAGCGCAGAGACCAGCAGGCTGCTTCCCGCAGCCTAGCCCCAGTGATATTTTCAGCTTGGGCTCTTAGCCTGGACCTACAAGACACGCGTTCCACTCTTGGCCGTGACAACCCACCTGCCTAAAGCTGGAACAGGAATTTCACCCACACCACCAGCTACCCAGGTTGGTGATCCGCAAAGGAGTCTTTCCAACCACGCTGGCCACCCAAATGAAATGCAGGCTTATCTTAGCCTGTACGCACACAATAATTAATAAAAATATCGGCCAGGAACCCCGTAATGATGTTAATTTGGAATCCGATTTATTCCTTGTTACAGCCTGCTTTTATAAAATAAATGACGTCACCTCCCGGAGCAAATCATAGGTTCCCCAATTCCGCACCATTGCACACCTTGCTCCACCCAGCGTCATGTAGTTAGGCCATACTGCCTGATCCCTCCTTGGGACAGAGCCAGACTCTTGCCCATGCGGCCCCCTGAGGTATGCCAGCTAGTTTGCAATTCAGGCTGGGTTTTCCTACAGACTATGGCTGCCTTCTCATCCCAGAATACCTTTCCTTCTCCCAGTGGAAAATGTGGCTTAGACTCCCAAGACCCTCACAGGATCCCTGTGGCAGCTCAGTGCTGGGGTAAGGACCAGTCAGACAGACTTCTGCTGTGCCCGGCTTGAGCCTGGTCTAGACTCGGAGTGGCATATATTGGGCAGAAGGTGACTAGACTCTGGGGATACAGGCACTGTCTACTTTTCCTTCTAGCTGAGCAATGCCATGTGGTTTTCTCTTCTGTCTCTGTGAAGGGCTCTTCAAGCAGAAAAGAAAGAGACCAGTAACACAGACCAGAGAGAACTACACCGACTGGATCCACTTCCTTATGATCTCTTGACGATCAGATTTCTGAGTGTCCTTCCATTTCCCACAACTCTCTCTCTCTCTCTCTCTCTCTCTCTCTCTCTCTCTCTCTTCTCCCCCACCCCCATTGTTTGCTCTTTGAGACATTGTTTCATGTAGCCCAAGCTGACCTCAAACTTACTGTGAGGATTAGGAGGATCCTGAATCCTGGTCCTCCTTTTCCATCGGACAAGAGCTTCCAGGCCATCGGAACCTTGCTCATGTGAGCTGCCACAATTTATTTGAAGAACAAGAAGAGGAAAAAAAATACTTCAAAACCGTCCAGGCCAGGCATAGGATGAGAAGGTTTGGCAGGAGTGCTGAAGAAATTTCATTTCCCAGGTGAAGGTCAAGGTCAGGACCTTGCATCAAGAACTTAATTTTTTAATGGTCAGAGACAAAGTCATCTAGTCAAGGCCAGCTTCTCAGGAAATAATGTTAATAAGGACACACATTTTAAAACTAGCATATTGTGGGGCTGGAGAGATGGCTCATCAGTTAAGAGCACTGGCTGCTCTTGGAGAGGCCTGGGGTTCAATTCCCGGCACCCACATGGCAGCTAACAATTATCAGTAACTCATGTTCCAGGAGACTCCAACGCCTTCTTCTGACCTCCATGAATGTTGCACCGTATGGGTGCACTTACAGGCAATACACCCATACACATAAAATAAAAATAATAAATAAGATATGAAAAAGTAGTGAAGGGACAGGAGGAGGTCAGTGGTATTTTCCACCTTGCAAAATAACAACCCCTCCCTAGGTTAGCAAATAACAGGAAACCGGTTGGTTGCAGTTCCAGTAAGAGTCACCCTGAGGGCCTGGCCCCTGGGGCTCCTACAGACCAATATGCTAGGCATTTCCCCATTTCCAAAACAGCCAATCTGTGTAAAGGTCACTCCGAGTGACCAATGGAGGAATGACCAGTTGCTGTTGCTGTAACCTGCCCTGCTCTAAATGTATATGTCAGGGTGTGAGCTCCAGAAGCCCATTGGAATGCAGAGACACCTAAGACCAGAGGCCCAAGAACCTGCTCTCCCAGGCATAGCCTTTGGCTATGCTAAAGCAGGCCACCACTGATTATTCAGGAATCTTACACCTTGCCTTTTGACCCACCCCACTCTCACTGAATGCCACTCCCAACTTCTCCCTTAAATTCCCAAGCCAGACGCCATTCTGTGCTTGGCTCTATCTTTCCCCTGAGCCTAGCCCTGGCTACCCTGAATTAAATTTTGCTTCAAACAACTTAGACCTCGTGGCCTTTCATTCCGGGGGGAGCACGTTATAACCTTACAGTATAAAACCTGAATACTGGGATTGTTTGGGGTTTGCCTCCCCCTGCTGTACAGGTGAACCCCGGCGCGCCTGCAGATTAAACCTCTTGCTTTTGCATTGAGATTTGTCTCTGCATCTCTCACTCGAGGGTCTCTTGAGAGTAAGGCTCGTTTTGGGTGTTACAGTAGCAGATTGTCCAAGGAATGTAAAAACTGGGTACTGCCCACTGCAGCCACGTTTAGGCCGCAGACCACCTTGGTAGAAACTGGAGTCTGAACGTTTCCTTCAGAAATAGCACTGAGATGAGCCCAAGCCCACCGCACCTGTCTCAGAACCTCGGCGAGTAGCAGCAGAGTACTGCGTCCACAGAGACTGCGCCCACAAAGACTGTGCAGGCCCATGACAAGCAGCTCAGAGCAGCTCAGTTTAATACGAAAGGAGGGAAAAAGCTGACTGTCCAACCATAGGGAGCAGACAGAGAATCCAGAGTCCAGGAAGGCCAAACTAAGTCTGACCAGGAAATGTACCTCCTCGCTTTTGTGCACATGCAAGAATCTACGTGCGTTTTTTACTCGGGTTGGGTGTGAGGTTTCAATGACTTCAGGGGATGTAACTGAAAATTAATTTTAGCCATGTTTGTACCGGATCGTCAGTAGTGTGGGATCCTACAAGCTGGGCTCACACTCTCCACTCTGAGGGTGTGCTGGATAGCTTTAGTGTCAACTTGCCACACCTGGGTTGAGGGACCAATTGCCTCCATTGGCCTGTGGCCATGTCTGTGGGGTATTTTCTTGATTGTTGAGTGATGAGGAAGGGGCCAGCGCACTGTGGGTGGTGCCACCCCTGGGCAGGTTGTTCTGTATTGTGTAAGAAAGCAGGCTGAGCACCACCTAGGAGTGCAAGCCAGTAAGCAGCGTTCCTCCATGGCCAGTGCTCCAGCTCCTACCTCCAGTATCCTGCCCTGAGTTCTTACCTTGGGCTCCTTCAGTGATGAATTATGACCTGGTAAGCGGAATAAACCTATTCCTCCCCAAGTTGGTATTGGTCAGAGTGTTTCATCACAGCAATTCAAAGCAAGCTAGAACAGAGGCACATACGGGTCCACAAATGTGACTCAATAAGCCTTAACGTATATGACAGAGTTCATGAAACCTGGTGGGGGATAAAGATGATGATTAAGATGTTTTGTATGTCTCAAGGACCACAAGTCACACACTAACCCCAATACACTCATAGTAGGGGACCTCAATACCCCCACTGAGTCCTTTGGATAGGTCAACAGGACAAAGAATAAACAGAGAGACATCTGAACTGAACAATATGATACACCAAATGGACCTCATAGACCTCTACCGAATATTCCACCCTAATACCAGAGAATACACTTTCTACTCAGCACCCCACGGAACATTCTCCAAAATTGACCACATACTGGGACACAGAAGAAACCTCCACAAATACAAAAAGATTGAAATAATTTCATGCATTCTATCAGACCACAGTGCAATAAAGCTCAATATTAACACTAGATAAGCCCTACTCCTACAAGAACACATGGAGACTAAACAATAACACTCTTGAATAATGAAGGGTCAAGGAGAGATAAAGAAAAAAATAAAAGCATTCCTGCATTCCTGGAACTGATTGCCAATGACAAAGACAACACAACACATATGGGATACCTTAAAAGCAGTCCAAGAGGGAAGTTTAAGCCCTGGGAGCCTACATTAGAAAAACAGAAAGAGCACAAGTGAATGATCTAACACTGCACTAAGCACTTAAGAGGCAACAACAGATGAGCCCTAATGCAACAGACGGAAGAAATAACAAAAAGAAACAGAAATCAGAAAGAAATACAAAGAAAACAATACAAAAAAATCAGGAAGCCAAAGTTGTTTCTTTGAAAAAATAAACAAAAGAGACGACCTCTAGCCCAGTTAACCAAAAGAAAGAAGGAACAAATCCAAATCATACAATCCATGATGAAAAGGGAAATATCGCAACAGACAAGGAAAAGATCCAGAAAATTATATGGGAATATTTCAAGAACCTATACTCTACCAAGTTTGAAAACCTAGAAGAAAGGATGAACATCTAAAATCCTGGGAATCACCAAAGCTCGACCAAAGAGAGCGCAGCTTAAACAGACCCATAACATATGAAGAAATAGAGGATGTATAAGAAACCTCCCCAACTAAAAAAAAGGCCAGCCCAGACAGTTTCACGCAGAATTCTAGAGAGCATTTCAAAAAGACCTACAACCATTATTACTGAACTGTTTAGAAGAATACAATCAGAGGGAATTCTCCCAAATTTCCTTTCTATGAAGCCAGCATCACTCTTTACCAAACAGGCAGGAAGACACAACTAAAAAGTAGAATTATAGACCCATCTCCCTAAGGAACACAGATGCCAAAATTCTAAACAGAATACTGGCAAATTGGCATACAGACCCACATCAAGAAGATCATCCATTATGACCAAGTTGGATCATACCAGAATGCAGGGATGGTTCATATATGAAAATCAATAAAACATCACAACATAAACGGAATCAAAGACAAAAATCACACCATCATCTCAATTGATGCTGAAAAAGCCTTTGACAAACATACAGCATCTCCCTTCATTGCTTAAAGTCCTGAAGAATTGGTTGGAGGGATCATTCCTCAAATGTATCAAGCCATACTCGAGACCCACAGCCACATATCTCGAAACTGGAAATGACAGAAACATTCCCTTTAAGTATAGGAACTGGCAAGGCTGCCCCCTGTCACCACTCCTCTTCAATATAGTGCTTGAAACACTTGCTAGAGCAATAAGGAAGAAAGGAAATTAAAGGAGTACTAATTGGAAGAGGAAGACAAACTATCCCTATTTGCTGATGAATAATTATTTACTTAAGGGAGGCTAAAAACTCCACCCAGAAAAACTCCTAGAAACGATAACAGCTTCAGTAAATGGCAGGATATAAAATTAACCTAAAAAATCAATGGCTTTTCTTTGCAGCAAGAACAAGCAACTGGAGAAAGAAGTCAAAGAGACCTTCCCACTCACAATAGCCTCAAAAACAATAAATGCCTAGGAGCAAAACCTAACCAAAGACACCAAAGACCTCTACAACAAAAAATTTTAAACCTTTAAATAAAGAACATTAGAAGACACATCAGAAGATGAAAAACCTCCCTGCTCATGGATTGAAAATTAACATCGTAAAAATGTCCACTTTAACCAAAACTCTTGTATAGATTTTAATGCAATCCCAATCAAATCCCAATATTTGTCTTCACAGGCGGAAACAAATGTTCTTAAATCATTTGGAAAAACAAAAGACCCCGAATAGCCCAACAACCCTGGAGTGAAAAGAGCTACACAGGGGGATCTCTTAATACCAGAACTTCAAAACTCTCCAGGGCTATAGTCATAAAACAGCCTGGTACTGGCACAAAAACAGACCTGTTGACCAATGGAACAAAACTGAAGATAACAAATCTGAGCACATACAATATCAGCCATCTCATATTTGACAAGAGGGCCAAGAAAGCCACATGGAGAAAAAAACAGCATCTCTCAGCAAGTGTGGTTGGCAAAACTGGATCCCCACTTGTAGAAGAATGAAATTAAACCCCTACCTCTCACCCTGTACAAAAGTCAACTCCAGATGGATTAAAGACCTCAACGTGAAACCCCAAACTCTGAAGGCGATAGAAGAAAAATGTTGGCAGCAGACCCCCCTACAGACAATAGCGAAGAAAAGTTCCTAAATCAGACAGACTGACAAGATTAAGGTCGACAATTGACAAATGGGACCTCATCAAACTCAAAGCTTTCTGTACAAAAAGAAACATTCAGGAAGTGAAGAGAAATCCCACAGAGTGGGAGGAAACCTTCACTGGCAGATACATCTGACAAAGCATTGATTTCCAGAATATACAAACTACTCAAAAAACAAAGAAAAAGAAAACAAATGACCCACTCATAGATGGAGCAAGAACTGAACAGAGACTTCACAAGTGAGGAATTAGAGATGTCTGAGAAACAACCTCAAAACTGTTCAACATCACTAATTATTAATGAAATGCAAATGAAAAACCACTTTAAGATATCATCTTACTCCAATAAGACTGGCTAAGATCAAGAAAACAAATGATACCAAGTCTGGAGAGGTTGTGGGGAAAGGGGAACACTCAGCCACTGCTGGTGGGAATGGTAAACTCGTACAGCCACTATGGAAAGCAGTGTGGAGAACGCTTGGAAGACTTGGAATGAACTTGCCACCTGACCAAGCCATACACTCCTGGGCATGTACCCTCAATACTTACGCCACCACAGAGATACATGCACAGCCATGTTTATTGCAGTTTCCTTCACAATAGCAAGGAGCTGGAACAACACTAAATGCCCCTCAACTGACGAGTGGATAGAGAAAATGTGGTCATCTACACAATGGAGATCTATGCAGGCAGTAAAGAAAATGACATCACGAGCTTTGCAGGAAAATGCTGGGAGCAGAGGAACATCTGAGTGAGTAACACAGTCCCAGAAAAACAAACGACGAATGGTATCCCTCCATCTGTGGATGCTAGTGCCAGTTTACCCAGTTGTAAGTATTTCTTGTGTAGGGCCCCCTGAGCTTTTGTACAAAGCAGTTGGGCGTAATGCATATTGGAAACAAAACAACAACAACAACAAAAACCACAAAAAAAAAAAAAAAATGTGGGAAAAAAAAGACTGAGAGAAAGATGCAGGGCAGTATATCGCAGAATACATAATCTGGGTTGGGGTGGG
This sequence comes from Rhizomys pruinosus, assembly GCA_009823505.1. Classification (NCBI taxonomy): domain Eukaryota; kingdom Metazoa; phylum Chordata; class Mammalia; order Rodentia; family Spalacidae; genus Rhizomys; species Rhizomys pruinosus. Next base: position 39,369 of record VZQC01000942.1, read on the forward strand.
GGTAAAGGAAAGGGTATATGTTTAAATGGAACTGAAATGATGTATGAAATACAAAAACATCAATAAAAAGTATATTTAAAAAGAGGGCAGTTCTACCGGTGTTTATAAGAGATTACCTCTAAAGAGTTGTCCTCCAATTTCAGTTGGAGACCTCATCATCATCATATTTCTCCAGTGTTGTTTATGGGGGAGGTAAGAAGTCTCTCTATTAAAACCATTGTGCGACACCTACGAAGTAAGTTTCAAGTTAGGACTCATTATAAATAGTTGTTAAAGTAGGATCCACAGTAGGGGTTTTATGTTGTAGCAATCTGAGGCTTTTCTTCTTATTCATGTTCAGATGGGCCAACCTTTCTGTTGGCACTTTCTGGCACATCTACTCAATGCAAAGCTGATCGTTGTCTTTCTCAGCCATTAAGGTGGTGGGATTTTGACCTGTGGGAAAATACAAATACTTTTCCCTATGATTAGTTTTAAGATTTGAATTGCAGGTTTTTGAGCAAAAATGTTTCTATTCGATCTGTATCTCCCATTTTTATTTAGGTTTTTGTTTTTGTGACCGACATGAGGTCATCCAGAAGACAGTTGTAATTTACATCCTATAGGGTGGAATCCAGGGCCAGAGATTTTCATCAAATTCACCCATAAGCTTGTTTTGGGTGACTGGTATATGGTTAACTTTGGAAGCCAGCACTATATTTTACGTTAATCCATTTATAGTGAAACGAGAATGCTACAAGGTGATACTGTACAACAGAGAAATTATAGAGAACATTTGTTGTGCCAATCCCAAAGTTAGTGTTATACAGATTTTATGTAAAACAAATGTGGACAACAGCAATTATATCTCCATTTAACTCAGATGCATTACCGTTTTATACATCAGAACCTGTAAACCAATGTTGTTTAATATACACATATTTACTGTTACTAAGTCCTAAAACACCATGTAACCTGTAGACAGTGTCTGGGCAAAACTGGATACTTGTTGAACTCACATTAAATTAATATGCATTAATCGATTATACACCCGTGTCCCTCTCCGCCCCTCCCACCCTCCCATTCACCATTTCAGTCATTTCTGATGCAGTCTTTCTGTTGTTTTCTTTTACTATGCTTCCTCCTCCCATGAGAAATATTTATATCGGGGTTATTGTACTAGCATCAACATATGAGGAGACCCATTCATTTTGTTTTTTCTGGGACTGTGTTACTTCACTTAGCATGATGTCCTTCTACCTCCATCCATTTTACCTGCAAAGTTCATGATGTTGTTCTTCTTTATTGCTGCATAGAATTCCATTGTATACATGTATCACATTTTCTCTATCCATCTGGCAGTTGAGGGGGCACCTGTGTCTGGTTCCAGCTTTTGCTACTGTGATCAGCAGCTGCAATAAACATAGCTGTGCATGTATCTTGCAGTAAAATGTGTCTTGTGGGTAGATACCCAGGAGTGGTGTGACTGGGTAAATGGCAAGCTCATTTAGTATTCTAAGGGTTCTCCACAGCTGATTTCATAGTGGCTGTACAAGTTACATACCACCAGCAATAGTGGATAAGTGTTCCCCTTCCCCACAACCTCTCCAGCACTTTTTTTTTTTTTTTTCTTGATCTTAGCCAGTCTTTATTGGAGTAAGATGATATCCTCAAGTGGTTTAATTTGATTCCTAATTATTAGCGATGTTGAACACTCTTAAGATGTTTGTCGCCATCTCTAATTCCTCCTCTGTGAATTCTCTATTCAGATCTTTGCTCCATCTTTTGATGGTTCATTTATTTTTCTTTCTTCTTTGTTTTTTTGAGTAGAGCTATATACCCTGGAAATTAAATGCTTTGTCAGATGTATCTGCAGTGAGGTTTCCTCCCACTCTGTGGGTTTTTCTCTCACTTCCTTATATTGTTTCTTTTGATGTACAAGGCTTTTGAGTTTATGAGGTCCCATTTGTTAATGTCGATCTTATTGTTGTGCAGCTGTTGTCTGATTTAGGAAGTCTTCTTATGCCTATGTCTTATGTCTTGTAGTCTGCTGCCAAGTTTCTCTTCTATCACCTCCAGAGTTTGGGGTTTCACATTGAGGTCTTTGGATCCATCTGGAGTTTGACTTTTGTGCAGGGTGAGAGGAGGGGTTTATTTCATTCTTCTATAAGTGGATCCAGTTTTGGCCAACACCACTTACTGAAGATGCTGTCTTTTCCCCATTGTGTCTCTTGGCCCCCTTGTCAAATATGAGATGGCTGAAATTGTATGAGCTCAGGTTTGGATCTTCATTTTATCCATTGGTCACGGGTCTGTTTTTGTGGCCAGTACCAGGCTGTTTTTATGACTATAGCCCTGTAGTATAGTTGGATGTCTGGTATAGCGATCACCCCTGTAGTTGTTCTTTTCACTCAGGATTGCTTTGGCTATTCGGGGTCTTTTGTTTTTCCAAAGGAAATTGAGGATTTTTTCAAGCCTGTGAAGAAAATTTGGGGAGTTTGATTGGGATTGCATTAAATTGTACACTAGTTTTGGGTAGGATGGACATTTTTCTATATTTATTTTCCCAATCCATGAGGCATGGGAGGTTTGTCCATCTTTTGATGTCTTCCTCAATTTCTTTTTCGGAGTTTAAAATTTTGTTGTAGAGATTACTCGGTGTCTTTGGTTAGGTTTGTTCTCCAGCATATTTTATTGTTTTTGAGCTATTGTGAGTGGGAAGGTCTTTTGTAGTCCTCTTCAGTGCTTGTTGTTGGTATAAAGAAAGGCTACTGATTTTTCTAGATTTATTTTGTATCCTGCCACTTTACTGAAGCTCTTAATCGTTTCTAGGAGTTTTCTGGTGGAGTTCTTAGCATCCCTTAGGTAGACAATCATATCATCAGCAAAAAGGGATAGCTTGACTTCTTCTTTTCCAATTAGAACTCTTTTAATTTCCTTTTCTTGCCTTATTGCCCTAGCAAGGGTTTCAAGCACTATATTGAACAGGAGTGGTGACAGGGGGCAGCCTTGCTGTGTTCCTACCTTGAAAGGGAATGCTTCAGTCATTTCCCCATTTAGGAGGATATTGGCTGTGGGTTTCCTGTATATGGCTTTGATTACATTGAGGAATGATCCCTCCAATCCAATTCCCTCTAGGACTTTAAGCATGAAGGGATGCTGTATTTTGTCAAAGGCTTTTTCCGTGTCAATTGAGATGATCGTATCAACCCAGAGTTTTTAAGAGTCCAATTCTTGTATGCACAAGCATGTTGTTGATCAGATAAGAGTCCAGCCCATATTGCTGTGACTTCATGATTCATCCCAGTTTCCTCAACCCTTACATTCTGCCATGTGCCCTCTTCTGTTTCTGGTCCCTGGGCTATGGGGACAAAGGGAAAATGTGGGTGAGAAGTAAAACAGTGTTTTTCTTTGAGGTATCACTTTGGACTCCGGACTGTTCAGGCTGTTTCTTTTCATGTGTTGGCAGTCTATCCAGGGATTCCCTTTTTATGCTGGAAAGAAGCTTCATTAAGATATACCATAAATAGTTGCTTTAATTAAAATAGAGAGGTGTTTGATCCCCATTACTCAAGTATCCTGAGGTGTTTTTTTTCAAATATAGTTCTTGTCAAAAGCAAAATTCTTAATACTGTTATTGTTTACACATTTTCATAATCATTTCATATACACATATGAATATGTTATTCACATTAATTTGTACAGTTATGGGGAATCATTAAAACAAAATAAATTATATGTACTCTGAAACATTTATTTAAAAAGGAAGTAATATCTCCATAATAAAAAGTCATTTAGGGGCTGGAGAGATAGCCTAGTGGTTAAGAGCACTGACTGCTCTTGCAGAGGACCCGGGTTCGATCCCCAGCACCCACTTGGTGGCTAAGAACTGTCTGTAACTCCAATTTCAGGAGAACTCCAGATCCAGGGGAATCTGAGACCCTCTTCTGACCTCCGCGGCATTGCACAACACGGGTGCACAAACCTACATGCAGACAGTACATTCATACACATACAAAAATAAATAAAATTTTAAAAAAATAATTGAAGCCTTTCTTTTAAAAAGTCATTTAGTATTATAAATAAAAATAAATGTACTGTCCAATGTACTACAAAATAGAATTCTAAACAGGTTTTTTCTTAAAAATATATATATTCATGATTCCCAACATAAAAAAATCATTACTATTAATAGACTACTATTTGGCTCTTTTTTACTCCCAGACAATTTCCTTAAGTTTTTCTGATATGTAATCCTGAGACTATGGACCTCATTAGGTTGATAGCCATATATTACCTCCTTTCAAGTAGAAGGTTAAACAAGCATTATAACTTAGTATGGAACGACAGATTGCTTTGGCTGATTTGCGGTGGGAATTTCATATCTGCCAGCAGATTGGAATTTCAGAATCATTTCCTTACTGGATCTGTTGTTATTAATATACAATGTTAGGAAACACAAGTTAAACTAAGAGATGTGCCAAAGAATTGAAATGAGCAGACAGCATCCATAGTTGCCAGGTTTGAGCACCACACCCTTTGGAGCTGATGGGGAAGGAAAGGATCCAGAGTTCTGGAGCACAATCTGTGACACCTACCCAGCACTGACATGTGTCTGGATGGGGCCATAGATACTCCAGGTCTCCATCAAACACAATCTGTGACACCCACCCAGCATGTGGAAGAACCTTTGGAACAAACTTGTCACTCCTTCGTTATGGACATAGGCTTCCAGAGTCAATGCAATCTTTTTTTTTTTAGTCTTTTTGAAACAGGGTCTCCCTTTAGTCCCAGCTGGCCTGGAGCTTGCTCTGTAGAACAGGTTGGCCTTGAACTCACAGAGATATGCCTGTCTCTGCCTCCTGAGGGCTGGGATTAAAGGTGTGTACCACCATGCCCAGCTAATGCAATCTTTTATTTAAAGCTCCTTATTCTGTGCTATTATGGGATGCCAAATGAGAAGACCCCAACACCTCAGGAACGCCATGATTCCTTGCAGTGCAATGCAATATCTCCAGGTCAGAAAGTAAATATTTTATTTACAGAAAGTGGGAACATTCCAAAGATGACCTCTGTCCACCATGAGTTTCTTGCAAGGCAAGCACTGAGGCACAAGAGCCTTTAAAGGAGACTTCTAGCTCATCAGAAGCTTCTGACATTAGTTTATTGGGTGGGAAGGAGTAATTTATTTTAGTTTATTCTAGTTTATTATTTTAGTTGAGTTTATCATTGTTTGGTATTGAGACAGGATTTCACTGTTTAGTCCTGGCTGGGGCTCAAACCTAGAGATCTTCCAGCTGCCACTTCTGATTGAAGGCATGTGCCAACATGCACAGTCTTGAGAATAGCATTTTAAAAGAAAATACAATTCACACTATCAGAGCGTATTGAACACAGGAAAGTAGGCTAGCTCTGATAATTTATTGTGTGATATAAAGAACTCATTTATAGGAACTGGTAAACATGAAAAATCTGATATGAACAAGACAATAGGTTATATCATACTAAATGGAGAAAAATTCAAAGCATTTCCACTAAAATCTCCATTCCTGGTCAATATTGTGCATGTAATATTACCTTAGCAACAAGACAAGTGAAGGAGATAGAGGGGCACAAGTTGGAAAAGAAGTCAAAATATTCTTATTTTCAGGTGATATGGTACTATACACAAAGGCTCTGAAGACTTTGCATAGGCCTTGTGCATGCTGTCACTGTGGGTTCATTTGAGTAACTGACCAGCTGTCTGGAAAACTGTTTCTTGTGGTTATTCATCATCTCTGGTTCACATATTCTTTACACCCCATCTTCTGCCATGATCTGTGAGCTGTGGGAGGCAGAAGTTTGAAATAGATGTCCTGTTTAGGGATAAGCACTCTGCAGCCCTGTGGACAGTTATGGATTTCTGTGTTAATCACCATCTGCTACATCAGAAAACCATTCTTCTGGGGACTAAGAGATGCATTCATCTATGAATATAACAAGAAGTCATTAGGAGTCAGTTTAATACAATAACTATTTAGTGGAAAACTAGCTTTAGGCTCATCCCTATTCCTGATAAATAGTCATGTAAGCTAAGACTATTAAATTACAATAGGGCTCTTGGTCCTTGAGGATATGAGTTAATTTAAAGTAACAATTACTTTTACTCCAGGGTTCAATTTATTTCTGCATTTAGATATGTTCTGTATGTAAGGCATTTGACCATTAGATAAGACATTTTTTGAGTTAACAGAGAGGGGTTTTTTTTGCCAAATCTATGTAAAACATTTCTAAACATTTGGAGAGAATTAGTCATTTAGAACCTACTCCAAGGTTTTCAAGTTCATCTCAAAGTTTATGCTTTATAATAATATATTTAAAATAACTGTTCCATCTAAATATATGGGAATAAATATTAAATTCTTAGTAAATGTTAATAACTAAGGTTAAATCTGTTAATAAATATTATCAACTCTCATCATATTAACTAAAAGTTCCTATANGAGCCAGGGGATCAAGCCAGTGAACAGCATTCCTCCATGGCCTGTGCTTCAGCTCCTGCCTCCAGGTTCCTGCCCTGAGTTCCTGCCTTGGGCTCCCTAAGTGATGAACTGTGACCTGGGAGATGTAAGCTGAATAAACCCTTTCCTCCCCAAGTTGGTGTCGGTCAGAGTGTTTTGTCACAGCAATGGAAGACAAACTACAACACCCAGAAAGGGAACATGAAAGCATCCCTCTGAGCAGCTCTTCAGCCTGCTGACACAGCAGACCTGCTGCATGCAAGACTCCCACCTTGGCCCCACTTCCATTGCTCAGCCACTCTAAGAAGCAGCATCAGCCCTGACATTCAAGATTATTCTTTGTCCACATTGCGCATTGTGGGAAACAGTCAAGTGTACATTGAAGCAGAGCTGCAAGGAGCAGTGACCATGACTGCAACCAACAGCGAAGTTTAATGACTCTTGAACACTGTTCTATCAGAGTCCTATGGCTTTTAATTCATAAAGGTGGAAAACTTTTCTGCTTTGCCCCTTGGGAAGAGGGATTAGAAGAGTGTTGCACCTTGCAGGATAAACTGAACGTTCCACGGAGACTATTTCATCCTAACAATGCCTGTGGCCTTTAGAGCCATCTCTACCAATCTTTTGAGTGACAGACAGCAAGCAGACCCATACACCAGCTCCCAACTCTTTTATTTCTCCATTTGATTGAGGTTTTATAATCATTCCTGATGGCTTACCTATTTCTCCAACCTCTGAGTTCAACATCTGTTGGGAATTATTATCTATAAGAAGGGTGTGCTGTTATTTTGTAGGTAAGGAAACTGTTGCAATAACAGAAGTAATGGCTTGTATCCCAGAGCTCAAGGTATGATCAAGACTTACATCAAGATACAGGATCTTGTATTGGACACTTGTGATCACACATCCTTATTTAAAGATATTTTTGTCATTTTCTTCTTCTGTAACCTACATTGTTTGCTCTAGTTTCCTCTGCCTCTTACCAGCAGGAATTTAGCTAGACAGACAATAACCACAGTGAGATGCAGAACCATGTAAATGTCCACAGAAGTCTTAGGCCTGTGGTGATAGGGACGATCTGGTCAGAGTGCTGCAACGTCCATAGCCTGGGCCCAATCCCGTGGAGAGCAGCAGGCTATGGTGCTGTGGACTCACATTGAGAGGACTAAGCTCACTAACCCCAGTGGCAGGAGAAGAAACCATTTCATCTTGAATTCCCGAATATCTGCTGTGTAGAAGCTCAGCTTGACTGTTGCTATAACAAGAAAAGACACATCAAGATTCTGCTACATCAGAGTTGGGGTCTCTGCCAATACCATTTACCAGAGACAATTTCAGCCAGTGGGAATGTGATCCTAGTGCAATGGGGCGCAACCATGACACTGCTCTGGGAGGCACTGGGTGAACACCAGCATCACCTGAGGGTGGAGCAGTAGTTAGTTAGGAGCCTCTCGAAAGAAGTCCCTGCCTAACAAGCTATGAGGCAGGCCAGGCATAATTAGGGGTTAATGGTCTCCTGTCACCCATCTAGGTCTCTCCACAGCATTGGTCAGGTAATTGTTTTAGATGCCACATTTCATTCCATACCCTTGACCAAAGGCCTTTCAGTTAGTTTCCATTCTTTTAGAATCTCTTCCTCCCTAAGTATGGTTCAGTCTGCTCCAGTATCCAATAAGCATTTAAAAAGCTTATCCCGGCCGGGCATGGTGGCTCATGCCTTTAATCCTAGCATTTGGGAGGCAGAGGCAAGTGGATCTTTGTGAGTTCAAGGCCAGCCTGGTCTACAGAGTGAGTTCCAGGGTTCCAGGACAGCTGGGGCTGTAGGGAGACCCTGTCTCAAAAAGACCCCCCCCCAAAAAAAAAAGCTTATCCCCTGTGTAACTGTATATATGGGGCTTATAGGTCTCCTCAAGGGGGACCATCCAAAAGCCCCCTGATCCTTCTATTCCCATTGGGTTTGAGGCAGAGAGATAGGATAGACAGGGTCCTGGCTTCCTTTCTTGCTGGGCTGGTAGCTTCCCTGGGTGGAGTTTGAAGCTTCATTAATAAGGTGCTGTCCTTAGTATATTTAGAGTGGAATCCCCCTGGCACTTTGGACAAGGCATGGAGGGCTGCTTGGAGCTCTTGGGTGGGGCTGGAGCTCCAGCTGCAAAAGGGCAGGCCGCTGACAAGTGATCAGTTTGGCCACATCCCCAACATTTGGAACCATTGCCTGGGAGATGCAGGGCAGAGGCGAAGGTTTGTGCCAAAGCTGCCGAGTCAGAAGCTCTTGTGCCTACACTTTGAGTAGCTATTATCCAGTCCTTAAGGGGTTTAGAGTGAACTGGCAAGATGACTGCTTTATAATCATCACTAGCGACCTCCTACACCAGTTCTGTAATTAAGGTCTCACAGGCTTCCCCTGGGAGACCATCCCTTCCACTGCCTCAGTAACCTGGGTAAAGAAGAGAGGAAAGTCCTCCTTTGGCTGTTGCTGCAGTTGGGAAAAAAGAAGCAGACAGCATGGGCCGTGTGTTTCCAATCATGAGAGGGGTTGAGACCCAAGGAAAAAGTTTCTAAAACTCTACAAATGGAGAGCGCAGACCATCTGTAGAAGTGGCTTCACAGAGGTCCTTGATGGTGCTTCTGAACACATGGTAGCAGAAGACAGGGCGTCCCCTGTATTTTTTCTTTAGTTCTGCTTAGTGTGCTAAGCAGATTGGTAGCTGGCATACACTCAAGGTACGTCTGAGTCCAGGATTGCTGTCCCATAGGTTTTGCTTTTGCTTTAGTGTATAAAAATTTACAGAATGAATAGCACTCAAGGACAACTACCAAAGTGTGGCCCAAGACTGGGTACTGCGCTATGTTGGGTCAGATCTTGTTCCTCCTTGCCAGCTGCCCACACAGTTCTGCAGGACAGACCATGGCAGCGGTTGGAGCTCTCTCTTGTCTTTAAGAAGAAATACCTCCCATTGAAGACTCAGGGACCCTCCATAGACAGTGTGCATGTGCCTGGATATCTTTCTTTGTGGTCTTTTTCTAGGAGCAACTGCTCTATACTGGATTCATTATGTATAGAATTCCATTTATTATTTCAACTTTTAATAATAGATGAAGAAAATTATTTCCTCAATTTAAAATACGTTTCATCTAAATGTCAGAACAAAATGTCAGATAAATCAATGACTTCTCATACAATCTTAAAAGTCTTCAAAATAATTTTGTCAGACAAGTTACTGCATTTGATTTTCATCCAGATCTCAATATAATGATGTTCATTAGTGTGCTGTCGAGTAGATATACAATGCTCACAATATTTCTTTCTGAAAGTAATACACATGTAGAATTTAAAAACAAACAAACAACAAAGATTACAGTTAATGGTATGTTCTGCCTAATATATTTTTTGGTTACCTGCTACTTTCTCTTGTGAAGTTGATTGTTTTAATTCATTTTTACCCTGAAAGGTCACTAATGATTCTTGAACTAAGGTCTAGATAATACCAGATAGGTACACCATGGACATTTGAGACATCATTTTACTCAACATTTCTCCAGCTTGAAAGGAAGCTGAGGCTCATGGGCTCCATCTAATGATTCCAAATACATCAATGTAAACTCATCACAATTTGTTTGACTTCTTACTCAAATCTGGCTTCTGCCTTCCACCCAAATCAATCACTGTCCTAGCATACCATATGAAGATTCATTTTATTTTTATTAGCTCTTCAGATCACCTTGTCCCCTTGAAGCACTAGCCACTGTCATGAGCTCATTTTGCTATCACCACCATCATTCACAACATTGGCATGACCACTATCATTAACACCACCACTGTCATCATTGGGAGTGACTGCCTGGAAGACAAGTAGGGGAGGAATTTGATTCTGTTACTGCTGGAAGGAAAGGGCAGGAGATCCCAGGTAGAGTCCTGTGGACCAGGAGGAGTTACGGTGAAGCCACTGTACATTCTCCTTATTCAAAATGAACTCTGGCTTTCTCTCATTTGCAGCTCTTCAGTCGTCCTGACTTTCTCGGTGCTGGCTCTGTTCCCACCCCCAGTGTGGTTTTCATCCCATTCCACACAAACCCTAGTCCTATTTGGTCCTTATTTCAGACTCCACTAGGTATCTTCTGATCACCAGCTGTATGCATTGTCCTTGCTGTGCTCAGCCACAGAAAGACAAACTCCTGGATGTTAAGTTCTATAGACTTGATCTCACCCACCTTCCCAGTACTGGCTTCACTTCTGTTGCTGATAAAAGTAACTTAATGGGGAAAGGTTCTGATTGGCTCACAATTCTAGGTTAACATTCATCACTTCAGCAATGTCAAGGCAGGAGCTCAAAGCAGATAGCCATATCACATTCACATTCAAGATCAAAAGAAATTAAGCTGTGCGTGATTATGGGTGCTCAGCTTGCTTTCACTGTTCTTACATAGTTCATGACCAAAATCTAGAAAATTATGCTACTCACAAAGGGACCCTTCTCACCTGAATTAATGTAATTTAGAAGAATCCTTCATATGCACAGTCACAGGTCAAGCTGACCTAGAAATTCCCTCATTGAGATTCCCTGCCCTTGTACAGTATGGTCAGCAACCGCATGCAGCTTCTTGATGTTCACCTCAAGCATTTTGCACCCGAGGAAATGTTTCCCCAAGCCCCTTCTCATCCTGCTCTTCTATTGCAAGCCCACCAGGAGTTCTCCACTGTCATTCAGACATCATGCAGTGCAGCTTCCTCAGTCTTCCAACAGGAGAAGTCAAGTGCATGAAGAAGACTGTTTAGCTGTAAAATGGATTCTGTAAGATCCATCGTGTCCAAATCACACACTTATACCATAAGACCATTGGAAAAGAATTGTTTTTAATATTCAATTTATTATTCTTATTTTATGTATATGAGTATATTACCTGTATGTGTGTAAGTGAACCCATGTCAGGCAATGCCTGCAGAGGTCAGAAGAGAGTGCTGGACTCATCTGGAACTGGAGTTACAGACAGTAGTTAGTTGCCATCTGAGTGCTGGGAATTGAACCTGGGTCCTCTGCAACAGCAGTTAGTGCTCTTAAATGCTGAGTCATCTTTCCAGCTTCCCACTGGAAAATAATTATACAGATGGGGCCAGGGAGACGACCTCAGTGGGTAAAGACACTTGCTGCCAAGCTGATGACCATAGTTCAGTCCCACAGAGTATAAGGCAAGGACCAAATATTTGTTTTCAATGCCAATTTTTATTGAAGCTTTATGCATTTCATTCAAAATTTCCAATCAAATCTAGACTCATGCCCCCTTCCTGTCCCCCACCCCACCAGAGCTCGTGCATTCTGTCAAACATGTTTTTCATCTTTTTCTCAGTCTCTTTTAAAATTTTCGATGCAGAAGTTTACTGTTTAGAGCAGAAGTTCACCATTTCAGGCAGTTCTTTGACCCAGTCTTTTTGTTGTTATTCATTCCAATATGCATCACTCCAAAATATGCACATATGCATGCCACATATATCATAGGTTTTAGCATCTTCAGCTTATGATCTTTTTTAAATTAGGCTGAAAGGTGTCATGTTTGAAGACTCCTCCTCGGCAAGCCCAAACTACCATCAGTTCTGCCCTTGTGCTCCACACTGGGGTTTTCCCTTTCCATGGTCACCAAATGAAGTCCAGTAAGCACCATGTCCTGTCTTGATCTTCCTCTATAGAACCAAATATTTTATGATGTCCTCTGGCCTCCACCTGCATACCGTGGCAAATTTGTACATACCACACCACATAGACACCCGGACAGACAGACAGACACACACACACACGCACGCACACACACACACACACACACACACACACACACACACTTGCACACAAAAACACACAAAGTAAATACAGAAATAAAATTCTTAAGAGAACTTTACAGATGTATAGAATTGTAAGAATGAAACTTTGCGTGGCTTGAGGCAAGAACTTGTAAGACCTGTCCTGTAAGACCTCCCAGTAGGGTTATCTGATATTTCTGTGGGCATTCAGTTGCCTCTGTGAGTTATCTGTAGCTCTGGAAGTTTTGGGATATTACAATGTTTTCTTGCTTCACCTATCTCTGTGAAGTTCCAGGACCGGATGGACCCTTCCCTTGAGGCATTGAGCAAAATGTCGCACCTCTAGTTACCTGTTGCACAAACAGGAGCTCTGCAGCCCCCTAATTAGAGCTAAGGTGGCTCACCCCTCCCTTCCACCTGTCCCCCACTTCCTTGTCCAGAGCACAGTAACTTTTGGTATATAAGCAAACTGCTGGCATAAATAGAGACTACTCTCCCAGGCTTCCTCTGAATCTGTGTCTGTATGTCTGTCCTTATCTTTCCTTGTCTTTCTATTCCAGTGGGTAACTCTTTCAAGGTCCCCTCCCCCCTCCTTGCCAGGGATAAGCCAAGAGATTGTCTGCCTGCAGGCAGGAGACAGCCTCGGAAAATGCAAGAAGGGAAGAACAGCATGTTGATGTCGGCCATGCGTGACTAATGGACTATTCAGACGATTATTAAACTCCTACATAGAATTTTCTATTCCACAATGAATATTTGAGAATCATGGATGCCCATAGTCCATAGTCCATAAGGGTCAATGTGGAAAGTCTAGTCAGGACACTGTAGTGACAGGGACTTGATAAAGACAACTTCACTCAAGATCACTGTCATCACTACCAAAATATTTTCCCACCGAAAACTCTGCAGATGAGCACAGAAATGTGGGATTAGAGCAAAAGATTCTAATTCAGAAAATGCTCGAGTATTTTGAGGAATTTCCTTAAAAGCCTTCTTCTCCCTCAGCTGCTGGGAAGTCACGTGAGGCCCCTGCAACGTCCTGCCTGCAATGCCTATGCTCGCCTGGGACTTCAGCTATGAAACCATACAGGTTGAGCATCACATGTCCAAATACTCGATCTGAAAGGCTCCAAAGCCTGAAACCTTTTCAGCAGTGACATGATGTCACAGTTTCTCAGCTGGCCTCATGGGACAGGTGACAGGGAAAACACATTTGCCCCCAAATACTGCATAAAATGACCTCACTTTGTACATGGTGCCAACAGACATAGTGGATTTCATGTTTAGAAGTGAGTCCAATCTGCGAGATGTGTCTTTAAGTGTCTTCACACATTTCAAAGCCAGGGAACAGCCAGAATTTAGACACCTCTGTCCCCATGCATGCCCCATACGTGAGGTGTGAGCCTAGGGATGTGGAGTGTGGTGCAACTCTGATGTCACTTCTTACCTCCACCAGAGCTGGATACCAAAGGCATGGGCAGTGCTGAGATGAGGGAGACCCGGCACTCGCCTTAAGGAAGAGTCCCATGAGGCCAGCATCCCAGGAATCGCTCTGTATGGTGTCCCTGATGGTAACATGTTCCTGTCTCCCGTCCTCACCACTAGGTGGCTCTAAGTACCCAGGACTGTGTGTATGCAGAGTTGCTCTCACCTACACCCTAGGACTATGGTTCTGAACAGCATCATCCTGACTGAACCTGCTCAAGGATGAGTATTCTTTCCCAGGGTGAGCTTTCCTGATGTGCGATGGTCCATGCGATCTGTCACACATCAGTGCAAGACTTCACTGTGTACTGAGGACAACAGAAGCTTCAAGCTTGAATGCCTGCCAGGCTCTGCCCCAAGGATTTCACCATTGGTTGATTTAAACCGATGTCTTGGCTCTGTGACCAACTAGAACTATACAATAACTATCATCCAAGCATTCAGAGGGTCCTTCTAGAAAATTCTTAACTCTATGGTTATTTTGGGGTAGTCCTAATCAGTAAATGGTATAAAAGAAAAATGGGGTTCTTAGAAATTGTTTCCTTAGACTTTGACATTTAGCTATCCCTGAGAATTCTTTTTAAAGCACCTGAAGCCAGAAAAAACCCTCTGATGATTTTGCCTGCTGTCTGCTCTATTACTACCCAATGGCCTTTCCTTTACTGGTGCAAGCTCATAGAGTCAGCACTTGCCCCTAAACAGAAGAGCTTCCACTAACTCTGGCCCCACACAGACTATTACACATAACTGATTCAAACTGGCCCTGCAGGACACACTGTCTTACTGGCAGAGCTCCCCATGTTAACTGGTAATGTAGCTGTGGACTTTGTCACAGATGTGTGCATCCAGACCACTTACGAAGACACAAGACATCCTGAGACATGGCTGCATGAATCCTTAGGCCAGAAGTCACCTGAATTTAGGCAAACTAATGGAGAAAGTGTTCTTCTCTGCAGTCAAATACTGAGAGTCTCTTCAGACTCTTGAATTACAACAACATTATCAGCCAATCATATTGACTTTTGAAGCAGTCACAGCCCCACTGATTTCCCACTGATCAGAGCACTCTACGTAGAAGGGAAGAGGGTCTACAATGAGGTTTCTCTAACCCTGCACAACATGAGAACACCCAAAGAGAGCCTTATGCCCTTTGGTGGGAGGATCAACGGAGAGAAGGAAGATAGATCTCTCACGGCTCCCATGGGATCCCTGCTAGGCCGTGGCCACACTCTGGCTTGTACCTTCAGTTCCTCCCTCACTAACCTCTCCTCCCATCCTGCTGCCCCAGCCTTCTATTCCTCCATCCTAGCCCTAGTCTTGCATCATCCTGATCCCTCTCTATGACCCTGTCCCAGCTCTCACTGGGCTTTGGGAAGGGTCCTGACACTTGTTCCCCCATTTACCTATAACTCCTTACTAGTTACCAGCACATCCTGTCAGATTGAGTTCTTGTTCCCATTGAACATATGGCACAGCTGAGTCTCCACGACATAAACCTGGAGCTGCCAAGTGGACAAGGACAGTCAGGTTCCAATCCAGGTCTCTGTCACTTCTCTCTGGCCTCCTGTCTTCTGTCCCATAGAAGGATCCTGCTGTGTCTACACAGTTCCTCACCTTGGGAGAAAATGATCTGAGCCAGATCCAGGAGCATATGTTGATCACATCTGGAGATTTCTGATTTATCCATATCAAAGCACCCTTAGCTCCCCTCCCTAAGAACATATCCTTCCTTGGTCATGTCCTTTACCATGGCCTTTCAAAGCCTACTCTCACAAGCACCTTTTCTATGCTGCTCGTGGGCTGAGCTCTCCACACACATGACTTATTATCTCACAGTAAACTTCAATAGTGATGATACTAATGAAGAAAGCGGTAAATGAACTTGCTAAGGTCATGGAGCCAGAAGGTGACAGAAATATTCCACTAGGGTGTCATCTGCCTCAACCTCAGGAGGGTCACACCAGGGAATAACATGGGAGAGATTCTCCTCACAGATCATTGAGACTGGAAGTCCTCAACCTGAACTCCTGGGGCTTCCTAGAAGTGCTGTACCTGTCCGGAGAGCACAGCTAGGCAGGGAGGCATCTGGGGACATAGATGACACCTCGTGCGGATTACCTGGACAATTTAGCTCCTGCCCTTGACACCTTCCAGGCTTCATTTTCAGTCAGCAGGAGCTGCAGATCCTCTCTCCTCACTGTGTTCAGAAGATACTCGGCTTTCTGGATGAAAATTCTAAAATCTGGGAGAAGAAGAATGAGATCAGAGGATAGTGTTGAAGACCTTGAATTTCAAACTTGGTTAAACTGCCAGGTTCCTCGGCATCTTCCCATGGGGTCTTGATGGAGTCAGCAGTGTTAAGGACTGAACTATATCCACTAAATTAATGTGAAAAAGCCATTATGCCCAGTATCTTTATTTGGAGATAGAGCTTTTAAGAAAGTAAAGAGTGAGGACGCTGCTGTAAAGCTGTTGTGTGACGCTGGGAAATATCCCAGCTGCTAGTCAGAGAACCTATTTGCTTCTTTTACCTACAGTAAAACCTTGTGGAGAATTTATCTGTTGGAGAATGCTTTGGACTGCAGTGGAGTGATTGTGCTGAGTGAGGCCCTGGATCAGCCGAAATGTAATCTGCACGTGCTTGGGCACGTGAATAACTGTCTTTGATTAGGAAACCCAAGTGTTTCTCATCAATGAGGAAGAGAGAAATTCCTGCTTGATAATCCTAAGCAATGTGTAAGGGAAACAGAAAAACATGTGAAATTACATTCCAAGCAACTGTACAAAGGAAACCCCAAACCATATACAAAGGAAAGGGAGTGGGCCCCTACTTTGGCCCGTCTGAGTGTAAGAATTATACAACACTGATATTCTAATGAGATGTGATTTCTCTGAGTCCCAGATCAGATATGTTCTCTAAGGTGGATGGGGTTTTTCATTTGCTAACAGAGGACACTCAGTCTGGGGTGGGGTAGGTGAGGATGGAGATGGGGAGGGGATCTGAATGTGATCAAAATGCATTGTATAAAATTATTGAATCAGTACATGGTTTAAAACACTCATTGAATAAATAACAGCATGGTCAACAAATGGTTCTGTTCAAACTGGAGAGCTACATGTAGAAGATGAAATTAGATCTCTATCTCTCACCATGCATACAAAAGCTCAATTCCAAACAGATCCGGGAGTTGACATAAAACCTGATACCCTGAGAGAGGGAGAAGTGGGGACTATACTCAACAGGAAAGGAATTTCTGAACAGGACTCTAATAGCACACTCACTACGTCCAACAATTGACCAATGGGCCCTCATGAAACTAAAAACTTCTATACAGCAAAGGATACCATCACTCAAGTGAGAGCCAACTTACAGAATGGGGAAAAAATATTTACCACCTACACCGTGGCAGAGAGTTGGTATTTAGAATATACAAAAACTCAAAAAAACTAAACAGCAATGAAACAAGCATGCCAATGAAAAATTGGTCAAGGGACTCAACACAGAATTCATTAGGCATGACTGTGCACACCTTTAATCCCAACACTCAGGAGACAGAGCAAGCAGATCTCAGTGAGATTGAGGCCAACCTGGTCTCCATAGCGAGTTTCAAGCCAGCTAGGGCTATGGGAAAACCTTGTCTTGAAACCCCCAAAAAAGAAGTTCAACATCTTTAGCCATTAGGGAAATGCAAATTAAAATAACTTTGAGATTTATCTTTCAGTGAGAATGGCTAAGATAAAAAAAAAAAAACCCACAAGGACAAATGTTGGCAGTGATTTGGGGAAATGGGAACTCTTTTTTTATTTTTTTTATTGATGTTTTGTATATTTCTTACATCATTTTTCAACTAAGTTCAGGCATATTCCCCTTTCCCTTCCCCCCACCCCACCCCACCCCAGATCATGCATTCTGCCATAACTGTCCTGCATCTTTCTCTCAGTCTTTTTTTTTATGCTTAGGAATTCACATTTTCCTCCATTAATTTTATATTACTCTAAAATATGGATATATACTTCTCACCTATATACAGTAATTACAGAGTCTGAAAATAATTGGTGGGTTGATTCTAGAGCTCGTTGAGAGATTCACATTATAACAACATAGTTGCTTTCAGATAAACAGAAATATAACAATGTCATTCAGCTTGCCTTTCATCTGGGGGATTTGGTGTTAGCATTCACAAATGAGGGAAACCATTCTCCACTTGTCTTTCTGTGACTGTGTTACTTCACTCAGCATAATAGCTTCAAGCTCCATCCATTTACCTGCAAAGTTCATAATGCCATCTTTCTTTACCGCTGAGTAGTACTCCATTGTGTAAATATACCGCATTTTTGTCATCCACTCGTCTGTTGAGGGGCATTTGGGTTGGTTCCAGCTCTTCGCTATTGTGGAGAGAGCTGCAATAAACATGGATGTGCATGTATCTTCGTGGTAGGATGAGTCTTTGGGGTATATACCCAGGAGTGGTATGACTAGGTCAGGTGGTAGGCTCATTCTGAGTCCTTTAAGGGTTCTCCACACTGCTTTCTGTAGTGGTTGTACAAGCTTACATTCCCACCAGCAGTGGATGAGTGTTTGAAAGGGGAACTCTTATTCACTGCTGGAAACGGTGCAAACTGGTATAGCCACTATGGAACTCAGTGTGGTGATTCTTCAAAAAGCTAGAAATAGACCTATCACATGGTCTAGCCAGGCCACTCTTGGTCATAAACCCAGTGGTCTTTGTTTCCTACTACAGTTCAGTATTGTCCATCAATGTTCATTGCTACTCTATTCACAGTAGCCAGAAAATAGAAACAACATAGATATCGATAAACAGATGAATAGATAAGGAAAATGTGGTACATTCCACTTATGCAATGGACTATTATTCAGCTGTTAAGTAAAACATAAGTGGGAAATTTGCAGGTAAATAGATGTAGCTGAAAACAATCATTCTAAATGAAGTAATCTGGACCCAGAAAGATAAATGTCACATGTTCTCTCTCATAAGTGGATGCTAGTTTTTAAACTTTAGATATCCATGTTTCAATTGGAAAATCTATAGAGGTCAGGCATAGTAGTTTGAATGAGCATCCACAGGCTCCAAGAATTTGGACACTTGGTCCCCAGTTCGTGGCACTGTTTGTGGAGAGTGACAGAGCCTTTAGCTTTAGGAGATGTGGCTGTGCTGGAGAAAGCGTGTCACTGTGTGTGGATTTTTTGGGGGGTGGTATTTTGAGAGTTCTTAAGCCTTGCCAGATTCCCCACTTTGCTCTGCTTCCTGTACCTGCTTGAAGACGTGAGCCTTGGGCTTTCCGCTCTGGCCACCTCCTGCCACCATGCGTTTCACACCGTACGGACTCGCTCTGTAAGTATGAGCCAAATGACTCTTCTTTCTCTAAGTGGCCTTGCCCATGGTGTTTCAGCACAGTGACATAAAAGTAACTAATGCAATAGGAGACGACTAAGGAGCCATGGGGAGAGGGGGCTTCGTGGGAGGGAAGGTAGAATGTGGTGATATAACTGGGGAAAGGGGAGTAATGGAGTAGGAAGGGTTAAGTAGGTGGGGTAGAGTGAAGGGCATTGCCCCTCCTTTGGTCACCTACCAGAACTTGATGGTGAGACCCTATTGCTGAAGACACTATAATTCATGATTCATAGACCCAACAAGGAGAAGTCAAGCTGGTAGTGACCTCAAAACTTTATCTCTATTGGCTAGCATTCATAGTGCTGGAAAGTGCTGTGCATGTTACTGGAAAAGAAAAGTAATCTTCAAACTTGCCTGGGTTTTAATCCAGTGAGCTACAATAGCAACTTGCCTGGCAGGATAATACCAACTTGTACAATAGTGGCATGAATGTAATAGGATTAACCAAACACTTTCTGGTTGAATTTAAGGTCTACTTCAGAAGATAGAGCCCCTAGGAACCTGTGGCTAGACAGACATGTCACAGACTGTAGGGGAGAACATACTATCATTCTGATTAATAGACATGATATTAAACTGACTACTAATGACATCATTATACCCAGAGAATAGTGCATCTCTCAGCTCTCACCAAACAAGTTTCTCCTTGAAGCAAATGGTGACTAACACAGAGACCCACAACTGGTCAACATGCAGAGAATAAGAGACTTCAGAGTATTCAGCCCTGAGTAGGACAAATATATCAAACCTGTCTCCCAAGGCACAGGGTTCATTGTGGAAAATGGAGTGGAAAGCCCTTAGAGGCAGAGGTAGTGGATGACCATAGGGAAATGGAGTTCTCTCCTCAAATAAATGCAGCAATGGTGACAGCACTCACATGACCTACACACATAAGTGCAAGCCAGATAAATTTACAACACAGAGGAGGGGAGGTGGGTAAGAAACCCAACCATAGCTGAGGACCTACACAAGAGAAAAAGAACCAGGTGATCTGAGACATCACCTTGCCCAGCACTCCTTCCCCAACCTGAGAAGTAGCTGAAGCTCACAGCTGCATCGTTTAACCCTAAACTGATTAATGACTACATGTGACAAGTTATTGGACTTCTTTTCTTTTATTGAAACAAGTTTTATTGAATGTGGTGTTTTTTTTGGGGGGGGTCCTTTTTTGGGACAGGGTCTCCCTTTAGTCCCAACTGGCCTGGAGCTCACTATGTGGACCAGGCTGGCCTTAAAGTCACAGAGATCCACCTGCCTCTGCCTCCTGAGTGCTGAGATTAAAGGTGTGTGCCACCATACCCGATCTTAGTTGGTTCTTAGCCACCATGTGATTGCTGGGAATCAAACCCGGGTCCTCTGCAAGAGCAGTCAGTGCTCTTAACCACTGAGCCCTCTCTCCAGCCCCTGAATGTGTTTTTAAATCAAATAATATTAAGATACATACACATAGTTGTCATTTAAGCTAATTATGATTTCTGAAGTTTCCTTAAACATTACATTTTCTTTCTTTTGCTTAGCCTCTGGATTTCAGCACTACAACTCAGATAGCATGTTGGAGTTATCACAGCTCAGCATTACATTTTCAAATATTGAACTATTTTTCCTTAAAGAATTACAGAGGTAAGGTCTGAGGTCTCTGCTCACAAAATCATCAGTTTGCAGTCCCACCAGCACTGAATGAGGGTTCCCCTTTCCCTACAACCTCTCCAGCATTTGGTGTCATTGTTGTTTTTTTTTTTTTTATCATAGCCAATCTAACAGGTGTAAAGTGAAATCTTAAAGTGATTTTAATTTGCATTTCCTTAATTACTAACGACATTGAATACTTTTAAGATGATTCTTACCCATCTTTACTTCTCTGAAAAAATCTCTGTTCAGATCTTTAACACATCTTTTAATTGGGTCATTTGTTTTCTTGGTCCTTTGGGGGTTTTTAGTAATTTATATACTCTGGGTGTTAAACCTCTGTCAGATGTCTCACTAGTAAATATTTCCTCCCACTCTCTGTGTTTTCTCTTCACTTCTTTGATTGTTTCTTTTGCTGCATGAAAACTTTATAGTTTAATGAGGTCCCACTTATTGATTGTTGATCTTAATTCCTGCCCAACTGCTGTCTGATTTAGAAAGTTTTCTCCTACACCTATATCTTTTGGTTACCGACAATGATTTCTTCTAACATTTTCAAAGTTTCAGGTTTCACATTGGGGTCTTTACTCCATTTAGAATTGACTTTTGTATAAAGTGAAAGGTAGGGATTTAATTTCATTCTTCTACAGGAATTGGTCCATTTTTGCCAGCACCATTTGCTGAAGATGCTATCTTTCCTCCATTGAGCATTTCGGGGCTCCTTTTTCAAATATCAGGTAGCTGAAATTGTACGTATTCTAATTTGGGTCTTCGATTTTATTCCATTGAGCTACAGGTGTATTTTTGTACCAGTACTATGCTGTTTTATGACTATAACTCTGTAGATAAAAATCTGGTATAGTAATTCCTTCTGCATCTCTTTTTGCTCAGGGTTGCTTTGGCTATCTGGGGTCTTTTGTTTTTCCATATGAATTTTAGGATTTGTTTTTTTTTTTTTTATAATTCTGTGAAGAAAATCATGGGGGTTTTGATTGGGTTTACACTGAATCCATATATTAATTTGGGTACTATGGTCATTTTTGCTGTATTAATTCTTCAGATCCATGAGCATGGAAGGTTCTTTCATCTTCTGGTGTCTTCCTCAATCTCCTTCTTTAAAGATTTAAAATTTTCATTGTAGAAATCTTTAATGTCTTTGGTCAGGTTTATTCCAAGATATTTTTTGAGGCTACTGAAAATGGAAGGGTTTCCATGTAGTCCTTCTCGTTATTGGCATATAGTTGCTTGTTATTGGCATATAGAAAGGCTACAGCCAAGATTGGTGGTTCATGCCTTTAATCCCAGAACTCAGGAGGTAGAGGCAGACAGATTTCTGTGAGTTCAATGCCAGCCTGGTCTATGTAGTGAGCTCCAGGCCAACTGGGACTAAAGGGATAAAAGGAGACCCTGTCTCAAAAAGAACAACAACAAAAAAAAGGATACTGATTTTTGTAGATTAATTTTGTAACCTGCCACTTTACTGAAACTGTTAATCATTTCTAGGAGTTTTGTGGTGGAATTTTTGGCTTCCCTTATGTTAGGAACTCTTGCCGGAGGTGTCTGCAGCCACCCCCTGTGAGGGAATCACCTCACCAAACATGATAGCTTTCTCAGCAAAAATTTGCCTTTTATCATCTTTATTAATTTCATATTCATGTAAGGATGTAACTGTAGAGGCTTTACTATCACGTGTTTTTCCATCCAATCTTTCCAATACTGAACGAATGATTACCCATGTAACCCACCAATCTGGAGGGATTTTTTTCTCCTTGCTTATAAGCCTTTTGTACATTTACTTTCACTTTCTCCCATGACTCTTAATCCAGTGCTGCAGTATCTTCAAACCACGGATTGCATTCTAAAACTATTTTATAACATGCTACTAACTGAGAGAGTAAAACTGTAACATTTATCTCCTTCAAAAAATGATGAATTAATATAACAAATTGATTTTTACTGACCTGGTGTCCCATCGCTGCTTACCTCTTTCTGCAGGAGTTGGTGGTCTGTTCAATTTATCATTCAAGTCCCTGTTTGGTGCGCCATTTGTGAGGCACTCTAGGTTCCAAGACCTGGACCATCACTCTGAGGTAGGACATGGACAACCAACTCAAAGGAAGGATGACAAGTTTTATTTCTGAATCTTAAGCTTTTATATCTCTCACAGGTTTCAGAGGTTTTTCCAAGGACAGTTACAGAAAGCTACACGATGTATACATGCTAGATGTGAGGAAGGCTTTAGGAGAGAAACAGAATTCAAGATTCAGCAGGCCTAGCCATAAAAGTAAACAGGGAACATAGTGACATTGGGTTTCAGGAGTAATATGTCTAAAACTTCCTGTGTTTACATTCCAAGTATAAACAATCAAGGGCAGAGACTTAGCCAAACTCTGCAAGCTTCTACCAAGCCCAAGCATTCAAGTACGATCATACCAAGCTGGCCCTCCGCCAGCTCTTCAGGCTTCTTTTAAGCCTTTGGCATTCATCCAGCAAGAGAATTCATAACTCCACACCTTAGATATAATATCATGTCATCTGCAAAAAAGGGGATACTTTGACCTCCTCTCTTCCAATTAGCACTCCTTTAATTTCCTTCTCTTGTCTTAGTGCTCTAGCAAGAGTTTCAAGCACTATACTGAAAAGAAGTGGAGATAGTGGGCAGTCTTTTCAGGTCCCTGACTTTAAGGGGAATGCTTCTAATTTTACTCCATTTAGGATGATGTTGGCTGTGAGTTTGTTGTGTATAGCTTTAATTGTGGGAATTAATTATGGGAATTTTAATAGCTTTAATTATGGAATGTTAAGGCATGTTGTATTTAATCAACAGTCTTTTGTGCATCAATTGAGATGACCATGTGTAAAGGGGCCTTTACAAATTAATAGGACTTGCATAGAAAAGATGGCACTTGAAGGAAGCAAGGTAGGTGCAGTCAAAATTGTTTTAAAATTTTTCTAGGGGCTAGAGAGATGGCCTAGCGGTTAAGAGCACTGACCGCTCTTGCAGAGGACCCGGGTTCGATCCCCAGCACCCACATGGCGGCCGAAAACCGTCTGAAACTCCAATTCCAGGAGAACTCCAGTTCCAGGGGAATCCGAGACCCTCTTCTGACCTCAGGGCATTGCACGACACGGGTGCACAGACCTGCATGCTGACAGTACATTCATACACATACGGAAATAAATAAAATTAAATTAAAAAAAAATTTTTCTAATTGGCTCTAGCTTTTTCCTCACTCATAGAGAGCTCGTGATCAGCTCTTGCTTGCTGTTAAGATGCTTGGAATGCAGCCTGTGTGCTCCCTTGACCCTTAAGATCATTGGCTGCCCGTTTCGCACCCTTGGACATCTCTTTGTGATGTTTGCCTGTATAACTGCTGTGCTGCCTACAATAAACTGAGATCAGCTTGACCAGACTCTCTGTTGCATCTGTTTTTCTAGCAAGGAGGGGGGCTGTGGGGTGAGCAGCTTACTCACCTTTCCCCAATCCCCATTGCAAGGAATTCTCAAGGACAAGCCCACAGGACAGAGCTGAGACTGAGAGAGTTCCCCGCACCTGGCGCCCAAATATGGATCACAAAGAAGAGAAGAAGTCTTCGATCAGAGCCAATCGATTTTTGAGGTGAGTGAAACCCAAAAAGATGGGTAATGCAAACAATAAGGCAAGGGACCCAGCACTTATCACACTGAGAAATATACTTAAAAGCAGAGGCTTAGAAATCTCTGATTCCAAAGCACTAAAGGTGTGGGAGGCTGTTATATATCTAGCTCCTTGGGTCAGGAATGCTAATTTGTTTGATCTTGATACCTAGGTCCACATAGAGAGCCTGTCATGACAAAGGAAAATTCATTTGGGAATTGACCCGCCTTTAGGATTCTATTCCACTATGTTGGCGCTCAAGGCATGTTTTAGACCTGCCAGCCCTGAACCCTTAGCCCCCTCCCCTAACGGATACCAGGCTGTTCAGACCTTCGAAGATTGGGAAAAAATCCGAAGAGAGGCTTTGAAAACTGAAAGCAAGTTCGTCCAGAAAGGACAAAGGGCCTCATCTGGAGACCTCAGGGCCTGAGGAGGGGGCTGCTGGTCCCCCGAAGGCTCTGGGAGGGTTAGACTCCTATGTATATATATCTGCCTCTCCACTGTTCCCCCTCGACCCCCCTCGAGGGGGGCTCGGGAACTTGTGCATTCCTGAGGTGGGGGAAGGGAGCAAGGCCTCCCTCATATAGAGTTTGACCCTGCACGGGCACTGCCACCTCAGCCACTGCTGCCCATAGCCTCCAACGCCAGCCTGTTCAAATGCTCTCTCTTAAAGAGACAGTAGTACCTTAATCCTTATATACAGAAAAACTATATCAGACCATTTAGGACGAACACTCCTTTATAGGCATTTCCTGTTAATGTAACCCCAATTCAGAGCCCGATCATTTTTCAGGAAATTCGTTGCCTGCATCTAGCACACACAAGTGCGGAACTACATCTCCCAGAATTCTTTGGGTCCGTTGCCAAATGAAAAATTTCAGCAAGATTCTAGATCTCTTTTTGATTCAGGTTTTTCCAAAAAATATTCAAAAAAATGTACCTTTGAAATTTATTGTGCTCTTTCTCATAATACTTGTTCAGAATTAAGGTAATTGTACTGCTCCTTGCACATCAATTTTTATCTCGAGATAATATTTAATGATGGTCAGTTAAAATCTACAGCATGCTTCTCTAAGCCTGATACATGGGTACCCAAAAGCATCTTTAAACAATTTCTGCACAGCTGATCAATTAACAAGTCCCAGGCATTTCAAAATCAATCAATTAAGGATCCTAAACAATTCTAAAATTTATTAATAAAAAAGGTCTTAAACAATCTTAGAGACTTTTAGATTTGTTTTCATTTTTAAAATTCACAGGCCCCTGTATCACATGGTCTGTAACCTACCACTGAACAAAACACAAGTCATTTCGATTTAGGTCTATTTAAATTTTTTGCCAGCTTTGTATGAAAATTTTCAAGCCAACTTGGTCTAACAAAAATTAAAACTTATGTTCATTAACAACTATTTGCCATTTTTAGGTGTTGGTTAAAAGTTATTTTGTGTGATTTTCCTATTTATATAGAGTTACTAAAGACTAACTCTAAAACCAAAATTGATTTTTCCCTAACTCAGGTTTGCCAATATATTTAATTGGCTAATAAATTAATTAATCTGTAACAGGTAAAAATAAATCTACACAGATAGTAGTTCAAAGTTTTATTAACTGTGTACTGTCATCTACTGGAGGTAACCCCACAGCACCCAGTAGGATCTATAAAACCCATTCTACAAAATTTATACCTTAAAGTTATACATCTAAAATTGTAATATTCATAAAAGTTAAAATTATATATGTATAAACCTTATTTCCACAGGATCCAGTCTTAGTAACTTAAAAATCACAATGTATGTTTAATCAAAATTTCTGTAACTTATTTTTACTTGTGTTCAAAATCTATTCACATATTGGATAATGGTAAACTAAACTACTTATGTTATTTAAAATTGGTCACACTTAAATTTATGTAAACTGCAAATTACTTTTAATTCTAATCTGTACTAAATTTCCAGGTAACAGCCTTGATATTAATATGTATCTAATGTCCTTTTATATTGTTATCTGTAACATCCTCTTTTTTCTACAAGATAATTTAGTTTTAAAAGATAGTATTTCATCTCTTCATCAACAATGGAGCTCAGGACATCGGTTCCCATTTGGGTATGTATATGGTACCTAAGATAATGTAAAATTAATGTAATGCCCTCCAAAGGACAGCTTAACATCTTCCTTACATTAAGAGATTTTATATACTTTTATAAGCCCTCTAAAGCCCCAGCTCACTATCTCCTCATCCTTGACACTCACTGATTTACAAAGGCTACTAGGGGAAATTAATTGGCTAAGGGCCTGGATACCTGTCTCTACTGAGACCCTAGCACCTTGTTCCAGCTGCTGGCAGGCAAACAGCCCTCAGAGATGATTCACTTTGCCCCTCAGCATCTTAACATCCTACATGAGGTCCAGCTAGCCCTAAATGGAGCCCGACTCACCCAGTATGCACCTAGTAAAGATCTTGAGTTATGGATCCTCCCTGGCAAGGGAGGATCCATAACTCAAGATCCAATGGGTACATGCCTCCCTGGGGGGGGGGGTGCCAGGGGTTTACATGCCCATGGATCAATTAGCTGATTTAATCGAAAAGGGGCACGAGGCCACCCTGAGACATTATGGCGTAGATCCTTATAAAATTATTATTCCCTACCAGTTTAGGGACTTTGAATTGGTATGCAGAAATAACAACCAGGTGGCCCTGGCCCTAGAAGGATTCTTGGGAGACTTGGATTGTCATTATGGCCCTCATAGATGGGTGACATCCTTCCGTGCCCTTAGTTGGGATGCCCCCCACCTCTTTGCTCGAGAGCCTTTGATGGGAGCTTATAATGTATCCACTGATGGGGGGTGGCTCAGGGCTGCAGTGGTGGTGTACCCTGAGAACAATAAAGAACCTCAAAGGTATGTATATGCCTGTGAAGGCTCATCCCAGTTTAAGGAACTCATAGCCATTGCCCTGGCCCTGAGCAAGGTAAGTAAACCCATGAATCTGTTCTCAGGTAGTTTATATGTGGTCGACCTTCTTCCGGCCTGCTAGGCTCCTATATTCGGCTAGATGGAAATCCCATTACTCCCCTAATGATTCAGATTCACACACTTCTTAGAAAAAGACAGAATCCTATCTACCTGCAACACCTTAGAGGGCATCAAGGCCTGCTTGGGTTTCTAGCCCAGGGTAATGCAGAGGCAGACAGAATTGCCTCTGCCCAGGCCCTGTCAGCTGGCCTGAGTGAGGCTCAAGGGTTACATTACCTCACCCGTGTAAATTGGAGGGGACTTCATAAGATATTTCCCCAAGTCCCTCTTAAAGATTTAAAAAGATTGTGCGTACTTGCAAGTCCTGTCAACCTGTCCTACAGCTGCCACCTTTACAACAGCAGGGGGTAAACCCCAGGGGACTTAAGCCCAATTCCCTATGGCAAACAGATGTGACTCATTATATGCCGTTTGGAAAGCTCAAATATGTTTTCGTGTCCATTGACAGATTCTCACATGCCTGCTGGGCCACAACTCATACAGGAGAAAAGTCCAAACATGCCCAGTCCCATTTCCTCCAGTGTTTCACTACCCTGGGACTACCCCAATGAACCAAAACTGATAATGGACCATGCTTTGTGAGTAAGAGTCTACAGGACTACTTTTCCCTCTAAGGAATTCAACATAACACAGGAACCCTTATAACCCTCAAGGCCAGGCCATTGTAGAATGCAATCACCAAAGTATAAAGGCTCAATTAAAAAAACAAAAAG
This sequence comes from Rhizomys pruinosus, assembly GCA_009823505.1. NCBI lineage: Eukaryota > Metazoa > Chordata > Mammalia > Rodentia > Spalacidae > Rhizomys > Rhizomys pruinosus. The sequence goes on from VZQC01000942.1 coordinate 67,544, forward strand.
GGGGAATAAGCCCCCATCAGCAATTAGGCATGGCCTTGTTCACCATCAATATTCTTAATTTTCAAAAAAATCAACTGGAATCCCGATTCCAAAAACATTGGGGATGCCAGGAACTAAGGCCAAAGGTGCGGGTAAAATGGAAAGACTCCCTTATGGAGCAATGGAGAGGCCCGGATCCATTGTCAACTCTGGGTTGAGGATTTCGCTGTGTTTACCCCATAGGAGATCCAAACCCTATATGGGTGCCTGTTAGAGATCTCAAATTCTATTGTCAGGGGGAAGATGACCCCAACTGATCAAAGCCACCCACCCATGAAGACGAATAAGGAGAGAAAAAAGGAATGGTGGCTGTGCAATAGACTCAGCAGGCTTCTGAATAATACCTGCAAAAGAGGAAAGAAAAAAGAAAAAGAAACAGACAAGGACATAACAAGGTCCGTGGGCACAAACACCCTTGAGATGGTATTCTTATTTGTGTTTCCACAGGATAATACTGAGACTGGGGTGGACAGCACTGCTAGTTGTCACCACAGTGGGTATTGTGTCTATCCTCCTTGTAATAATAATTATAATCCTCCAGGACCTAGTGGAGAGACTCAGCCACACCAAAGCTACCTCCCAGGACTGAATCCCTGGAGCCTTGAGCCATCTTGGTAAGAAAAATGATCATGTGGGGCTATGGCAGAAGGCCCTGGACACTCCTTCTCCTTTTCCTACTGGGGGGGGGGGCTCCTCTAGACATAAGAGGCTCTCCTGGCACCTCTGCCCACCAGCCCTTCCAGTTAAGTTGGATCCTGACTGATGGAGAAACTGGTAAATCTCTTAATACCACTCAACAGGTGGCCCTATTAGACACCTGGTGGCCTGACCTACATTTTTGTTTCAGCAACATAAATCCTGATTATAAATCCACCAGCCCTGCTAGAGCCCGTAGTTATGGGTTCTATGCATGCCCTGGATACCAGAAAGAAAACCAATGTGGAGGGATACTATATTCATAGTGCAAAAAATGGGATTATGTGACTTCTAATGATGGGGACTGGTGGTGGAAGGTGACTAAGCCTGATCTGCTAAAATTCACCTTTGTCAATAATGGAAACCCATATGCCGTGCTTCCCCTGTACACTGGCAAGCCTTGTACTAAGGATCAGCTAGACTTTGTCTGGGTCAGGTTTACTGATCAAGGAAGGGAGGTTGATCATGTTGAATGGCAAAAGGGAAAGGCATGGGGCCTGGTGTTTTACAAGTTTGGAGGTCACTCTGGCTCCATCGTAACCCTAAGATTACTGGTAAAATTGCCTAATACTACATCACAGGTGGTGGGCCCTAATCAGGTATTGAGGCCCCCATCTCAGAAAGTGCAACAGGGCCACAGATTGAGGCCCCCATCTCAGAAAGTGCAACAGGGCCACAGATTGAGGCCCCCATCTCAGAAAGTGCGACAGGGCCACAAATTGAGGCCCCCATCTCAGAAAGTGCAAAAGGGTCGTCCCACCAGAACGACCCCTCAACCTGGCACTGGTGGCCCCACCTCCAGGCCGATGACTTCACCTGCCTTGCTAAGGAAAGCTAGTGGCAGGGAGCCACTTTGGAGACTGGGGGGAGCTGCTTATCCAGCCCTTAACTTTACTAATCCCAATGTCACTAATTCATGTTGGCTGTGTTATGATGTTATGCCCCCCTTTTATGAAGGGGTCAGTGCCAATGGTACCTTCAACGTGTCTGAGCAAAGAAATCCATCCCAATGCTGCTGGGGGGACAAGGTTACAGGCCTCACATTACAACAAGTGACAGGACAGGGAACCTGTGTGGGAACAGTCCCAAAACTCCGACAGAAATTGTGTCATAGCCTAAATACCTCCTCTTGGGTGGCCAGCAAATGGTTAATACCAAATGAGGGGGAATGGTGGGTGTGTTCACGGACAGGACTCACTCCCTGCTTATCTACTAGTGGTTTTTTTTGTTTTGTTTTGTTTTGTTTTTTGTATGTGTATGAATGTACTGTCAGCATGTAGGTTTGTGCACCCGTGTCATGCAATGCCGCGGAGGTGAGAAGAAGGTGTCGGATTCCCCTGGAACTGGAGTTCTCCTGGAATTGGAGTTACAGATGGTTCTCAGCCGCCATGTGGGTGCTGGGGATTGAACCTGGGTCCTCTGCAAGAGCAGTCGGTGCTCTTAACCACTAGGCTATCTCTCCAGCCCCCAGTCTACTAGTGTTTTTAACAGTGGTAGGGAGTATTGTGTCTTGGTCTCTATTGTACCTCAAATCCTCTACCACTCTGAGGAAGACATGTATAGTTATTGGACCAGAGGGCTACAAAATAGGGAAAAGAGAGAGGTCTTTACTGCCCTCACCATAGCCACCCTATTTGGCTTAAGGGTGGCTGGAGCAGGAACAGGAATAGCATCCCTAGCCACCCAGCACTCTGGCATGAGGTCCCTGAGAGCTGCCATAGACGAAGACCTTGAAAGAATAGAAACCTCCATCAGTTTTTTGGGAAAATCCCTTACCTCCCTCCCTGAAGTAGTCTTGCAAAACTGGAGGGGATTAGACTTCCTTTTCCTCTAACAAGGGGGGTCATGTGCTGCATTGGGGGAAGAGTGTTGTTTCTATGCTGACCACTCTGGGGTCGTCAAGGACTCTATGGACAAGGTGAGAGAAGGCCTGGCCAAATGCAAACATGGGAGAGAGGACAATCGGGGATGGTTTGATACCTGGTTTGCCCAATCCCCTTGGCTTACTACGCTAATCTCCACTCTCCTGAGCCCCCTAGTCATGTTGTTAATTGTCCTCACCTTTTGGCCATGCATCTTTTTCTTTTTCTTAACATTTTTAAAATTTTATTTATTTTTTATGTGTATGAATGTACTGTCTGCATGTAGGTTGCTGCACCCGTGTCATACAATGCCGTGGAGGTCAGAAGAGGGCGTCGGATTCCCCTGGAACTGGAGTCAAAGACAATTCTCAGCTGCCATGTGGGTGCTGGGGATTGAACCCAGGTCCTCTGCAAGATCAGTCAGTGCTCTTAACTGCTAGGCCATCTTTCCAGCCCCTGGGCCATACATCTTAAACAAGATAGTAGCCTTCATAAGAAAGCAAATAGACTCAGTACAACTAATGGTGTTAAGGCAGCAATACAACCCAGTGCCAAACACAAACAAAAACTCACATGTGTAAATGTCCCTCAGGCCCCGATGGTAACTATCTGAGGTGCTCAGAACCCGTGAAGTGCTGACACCCCAATGGTAGTAGCCACCTCATGTGAGGTGCTCCTAATTGGGTTCCCTGCTGGGGCCATTGTAGCCCACATCTTACCAAAACAAAAAGAGGGAACTAAAGGAGCCTTTACAAATTAATAGGACTTGCATAGAAAAGATGGCACTTGAAGGAAGCAAGGTAGACACAGTCAAAATTGTTTTAAAAATTTTATAACTGGCTCTAGCTTTTTCCTCACTCATGGACAGCTCATAATCAGCCCTTGCTTGCCGTTAAGTTGCTTGGAATGCAGCCTGCGTGCTCCCTTGACCCTTAAGATCATTGGCTGCCCATTTCGCGTCCTTGGACATCTCTTTGTGATGCTTGCCTATATAACTGCTGTGCTGCCTACAATAAACTGAAATCGACTTAACCAGACTCCCTGTTGTCCTCCGGGGAGGGGGGGCTGTGGAGTGAACAGTGCACTCACCTTTCCCTGATCCCCTTCATGAGGAATTCTCAAGGACCGGATCTCAGGATGGAGCTGGGACTGAGAGAGTTCCCCGAACATGTTCCCCATTTATATAATTTATGACATTTATCGATTTACATATGTTGAACCATCCCTGCATCTCTGGAATAAAACCAACTTGATCATGGTGGATGAACTTTTTGATGTGTATCTGTATGTGGTTTGCAAGAATTTTGTTGAGAATTTTTGCATCTTTATTCATTAAGCATATGGATCTATAATTTTCTTTTTTTGTTGTTTTATCTTTGTCTGGTTTTGGTTATTAAAGTGATTGTGACTTCACAGAAGGAATTTGGGAGATTTCCCTCTGCTCCCATCCTTCTGAATAACTTGAGTAATATTGGTTGTAGGTCCTCTTTAAATGTCTGATAGAATTCTGGTCGTAAGTCCATCTGGGCCTGGGCTTTTTTTAGTTGGGAGGTTTTGTATAAGGGTTTCAGTTTCCTCATATGTTATGGGTCTGTGTAAACTGTTGATCTCTTCTTGGTGAAGCTTTGGGGAGTCTCATGTTTTCAGACACTCATCCATTTCTTTTAGGTTTACACATTTAATAGAGTATATATTTTTAAAGTATTCCAGTATAATGTTCTGGATCTTTTTATTATATGTTGTAATGTTTCTCCTGTCATCTCTAATTTTGTTGATTTGGAGTTGCTCTTTCTTTCGGTTAGCTGACCTAAGGGTCTGTCTATCTTGTTTATCCTTTCAAAGAACCAGCTCTTGGACTCATTACTTTCTTGTATTGTTTTCCTTGTTTCTATTTCATTAATTTCTGCTCTGATTTTTTTTATGGAAAACCAAGACTGTATTTCAGCAAAAAGTAAACCAGCATGCTGGGGTGAGAGGAAAAAGGCTCCAACCTGGATAACTTGGCTCACAGTTCTTTTATACAGGGTCTAGGGGAATTTTAGCAGGGTTTGAGTAACTTCTAGCCTTATTGGATAATAATAGGGTTACAACTCATGGTTAGGTCACCCCACCTGCCCCTACATACCAAGAGTTACTTTCAACAAGTTTAGGTTATCTGTTCTTGAGGTCTTGGGCAACTGTCCTGATCCTGAAAAGGTCAGTTGCCGATAAACCTTGTCTGCTTTGATTTTTGTTATTTCTTCTTGTCTGTTTGGTTTGGGATTCACTTGTTTTTGTCTTTTAAGTGTTTTTAGTTGCAACATTAAGTAATTCTGTGGGTTTTTTTTAATGTAGGCACTTAGAGCTATAAATTTCCCTCTTAGAACTGTTTTTAAAGTGTCCTAGAGGTTTTGTTCTGTTGCATTGTCATTTTTGTTTAATTCCAGGAATACTTTTATTTCTATCTTAATTTCTCCCTTGGCCCATTCATTATTCAGGAGTGTGTTCTTTAATCTCCGTGAGTTCCTGAAGTTACTAGGGCTTCTTCTCATGTTGATATTAAGCTTTATTGCATTATAGTCTGATAGACTACATGGAATTATCTCAATTTTTTGTGTGTTTGTTGAAGTTTGTTCTGTGCCCCAGTATGCAATTAATTTTGGAGAAGTTTCCATGGGGTGCAGAATAGAAAGTATATTCTTTGGTGTTTTGGTGGAATACACAATAGATGTCTTTTAGGTCCATTTGGTGTATCATATTGTTTAATTCACATGTCTCTCTGTTTATTCTTTGTCCTACTGACATGTTTAATGGGCATAGTGGGGTATTGAACTCCCCTATTACTAGTGTGTTGGAGTTAATTTGTGCCTTAAAGTCCCATAGAATTGTGCCAATGAAGTTCAGTGCACCAGAGTTTGGTGCCTATAAATTCATGATTGTGATATCTTCTTGGTTAAGGGCTCCGTTGATAAGAATGAAGTGACCCATTTATCTCTTCTGATTAGTTTTAGTTTGAAGTCTATTTTGTCTGATATTAGAATAGCAAATCCTGCTTCTTCCTTAGTGTCATTTGCTTGGGCTATTTTTTCCATCCTTTCTCCTTAAGATAGTGCCTGTCCTTGAAGGTGACACAGATTTCTTGCAGACAACAAAAAAGATGGATTCTGTTTCTTTATTTTTCATATAAATTTATTTTTTATTTTTTTAACAAATCTAGACCCATGTTCCTGCCCATTCCCCCACCCCACCAGAGCTCATGGATTCTCCCAAACATGCTTTTCATCTCTTTCTCAGTCTTTCTCAATATTCTCCATGAGGAAGTTGACTATTTTAAACAGAAGTTCACTGTTTCCATCAGTTCTTTGATGCAGTCCTTTCTGTTGTTGTTGTTTTTGTTGTGGTTGTGGTTGTTGTTGTTGTTGTTTCCATTATGCATCACTCCCAACTGCTTTGGACAAAAGCTCAGGGGGCCCTACACAAGAAATTACAACTAGGTAATTGGCACTAGCATCCACAGATGAGGGATACCATTCGCCATTTGTTTTTCTGGGACTGTGTTACTTCACTCAGCATGATGTCCTCTAGCTCCAGCCATTTTCCTGCAAAGCTCATGATGTCATCTTTCTTTACTGCTGCATAGAACTCCATTGTGTAGATGTACCACATTTTCTCTATCCACTCATCAGTTGAGGGGCATTTGGGTTGGTTCCAATTTATCTTTTTTATTGTTTTGGTTCCTGGGTTGTAATTGCTTCCCTTACACCACATTAGTTTTACTGTCTTCATTTTCCTTTCTTAATTAATCCCTCTCTCTTTTTTCCTCTTTCTTGTCCCCCTTTTTCTTTCCCTCTCTCCTACAGTTTTAAGATCACTTACTTATCTATCTCTGCTCCCCCCACCACCTCTTATTAGTCCACTAGAGATCTATATCCTTCCTTCTCTTCCCTCTCTTCCAATCTTTCCATCCCCTTTCCCACCTCTTAATGGCCCCCAAGCTTCTGTCTCCTTCATACTCACTCACATAGACTCCGTCCCCCTACTTTTTTCCCTTCCTCCCTACAACCCGTGGCCTAACACAAACAAAGACTCACATGTGTAAATGTCTCCTCAGGCCCTGATGTAACTTATCGCAGGTGCTCAGAACCCATGAATTGCTGACACCACAAGTAGCTAGCCATCTCATGTGAGGTGCTCCTAATTGGGTTCCCTGCTGGGGCCATTGTAGCCCACATCTTACCAAAAACAAAAAGAGGGAACAAAGGGAGACTTACAAGAAATGAATAGGACTTGCATAGAAAGGATTGGCCTTTGCACGACCGGACGTAGCACAGTCAAAATGTTCTTTACAAATTTTTATAACGCTCATCTTTTTCCTCACTCTGGACAGCCTCATAATCAGCCCGTGCTTGCCGTTAAGTGCTTGGAATGCAGCCTTCGTGCTACTTCTTTCCCTTAGAGGTCATTGGCTGTAGCCCATTTGCACGCCCTGGGCATCTTTTTGTGATGGCTTGCCTAGATAACTGCTGTGCTGGCCTACAATAAACTGAAATCACTTACCAGAACTCCCTGTTGTCCTCCGGGAGGGGGGGCTGTGGAGTGAACAGTGCACTCACCTTTCCCTGATCCCCTTGCATAGAGGAATCCAAGGACCGGTGCTAGGAGGAGCTGGGACTGGAGAGTTCCCCGAACATGTTCCCCATTTATATAAGTGTATGACAGTTACGATTTACATATGATTGAAACCATCCCCTGCATCTGCTGGAATAAACGAAAAACAACTTGATCATGGTGAGATGAACTTTTTGATGTGTATCTGTATGTGGTGCAAGAATTTTGGTGAGAATTTTTGCATCTTTATTCATTAAGCATATGGATCTATAATTTCTTTTTTTCGTTTTTTTTTTTTTCTGGTTTTGGTTATAAATGTGATTGGTGAGCTTCACAGAAGGATTTGGGGAGATTTCCCTCTGCTCATCCTTCTGAATAACTTGAGTAATAATGTTGTATAGGTCCTCTTAAATGTCTTATAGAATTCTGGTGTGAAGTCCATCTTGGCCTGGGCTTTTTTTTAGATTGGGAGGTTTTATGTAGAAGGTTTGCAGTTCCTCATATGTGTATGGGTCTGTGTAAACTTGATCTGCTGTATTGTGCTGTGGGATGTCTCATGACTTTCACGACGCACTCATCCTCGTCTGGTTTCAAATGATATATCACCGGTTTTAGTGTCAGTTAATCGTGGATTTATATAGTGTATAGTCTCAGGGGGGCTTGTTTCTATGGTTTGGTTGGGGTGGTAGTGTGCGTGTGTGTGAGTGTGGACGGATATAAAGCTGACAAGTCTACTATTAATCCTCAAAACACATCTCAAGTTTTGTTTTGCAGTTGCTTTTCTTTCGGTTAGCTGACCTAAGGGTCTGTCTATTTGCTTTCCTGCAAGAACTCACTCTTGGACTCATTACTTCTTGTATTGTTTTCCTGTTTCTATTTCATTAATTTCTGCTCTGATTTTTTTTTTTGTTTATTTGAGGGGGGAAAAGTAAACCGCATGCTGGGGTGAGGGAAAAGGCTCCCTGGATAACTTGGCTCACAGTTCTTTTATACAGGGTCTAGGGGAATTTTAGCAGGGTTTGAGTAACTTCTGCCTTATTGGATAATAAAGAGGTTACAGCTCATGGTTAGGTCACCCCACCTGCCCTCACATACCAAGAGTTTACTTTCAACAAGTTAGGTTATCTGTTCTTGAGGTCTTGGGCAACTGTCCTGATCCTGAAAAGGTCAGTTGCCGATAAACCTTGTCTGCTTGATTTTTTTTGTTTATTTTCTCTTGTCTGTTTGGTTTGGGATTCACTTGTTTTTGTCTTTAAGTGTTTTTATTTTGCACATTGTTCTCTGTGGTTTTTTTTAATGTAGGCCATTAGAGCTATAAATTTCCTCTTAGAACTGTTTTAAAGTGTCCCTGAGAGGTTTTGTTCTGTTTGCATTGTCATTTTGTTTAATTCCAGGAATACTTTTATTTCTATCTTAATTTTCTTCCCTTGCCCATTCATTATTCAGGAGTGTGTTTCTTTAATCTCCGTGAGTTCCTGAAGTTACTAGGGCTTCTTCTCATGTTGATATTAAGCTTTATTGCATTATAGTCTGATAGACTACATGGAATTATCTCAATTTTGTGTGTGTTTGTTGAAGTTTGTTCTGTGCCCCAGTATGCAATTAATTTTGGAGAAGTTCCATGGGGTGCAGAATAGAAATTATATTCTTTGGTATTTGGTGGAATACTCATAGATGTCTTTTAGGTCCATTTGGTTATCATATTGTTATTCCACATGTCTCTCTGTTATTCTTTGTCTACGGACATGTTTAGGCTTAGTGGGGTATTAGAATCCCCTATTACTAGTGTGTTGGTAATTTGTGCCTTAAAGTCCATAGAATTGGCCAAGAAGTTTCAGCGTGCACCAGAGTTTGGTGCACATAATCATGATGTATATCTTCTTGGTTAAGGGCTCCTGTTGATAAGAATGAAGTGACCCATTTATCTCTTCTGATTATTTTAGTTTTGAAGTCTATTTTGTCATATTAGAATAGCAAATCCTGCTCTTCTTAGTGTCATTTGCTTGGTATTTTTTTCCATCCTTTCTCCTTAAGATAGTGCCTGCCTTGAAGGTGACCACAATTTCTTGCAGACAACAAAAAGATGGATTCTTTTCTTTTTTTTCATATAAATTATTTTTTATTTTTTTAACAAATCTAGACCCAGTTCCTGCCCATTCCCCCCACCCCACCAGAGCTCATGGATTCTCCCAAACATGCTTTTCATCTCTTTCTCAGCTTTCTCAATATTCTCCATGATGAAGTTGACTATTTTAAACAGAAGTTTACTGTTTCCATCAGTTCTTTGATGCAGTCCTTTTCTGTTGTTTGTTGTTTTTGTTGTGGTTGTGGTGTTGTTGTTGTTGTTTCCATATGCATCACTCCCACTGCTTTGGACAAAAGCTCAGGGGGCCCTACACAAGAAATACAACTAGTAATTGGCACTAGATCCACAGATGTAGGGATACCATTCGCCATTGTGTTTTCTGGGACTGTGTTATTCACTCAGCATATGGCTCTAGCTCCACCATTTTCACCTGCAAAAGCATCATGATGTCATCTTTCTTACTGCTGCATAGAACTCCATTGTGTAGATGTACCACATTTTCTCTATCCACTCATCAGTTGAGGGGCATTGTGGTGTGGTTCCAGCTCCTTGCTATTGTGAAGAGAGCTGAAATAAACATGGCCGTGCATGTATCTTTGTCAGTGGGTGAGTCTTGAGGGTACATGCCAGAGGGTGTGGCTGGGTCAGGTGGCAAGTCATTCCAAGTCTTCCAGTGTTCTCCACACTGCTTTCCACAGTGGCTGTACGAGTTTACATTCCCACAAGCAGTGATGATATTCCCTCTTTACCCACAACCTCTACAGCACTTGTATCATTTGTTTTCTTAATCCTAGCCAGTCTTATTGGAGTAAGATGTATCGTAAAGTGGTTTGATTTGCATTCCTTAATGATTAGTGATGTTGAACACTTCTTAAGGGTTTCTCAGCCATCTCTAATTCCCTCACTGTGAAGTCTCTGTTCAGCTCTTTGCTCCATCTATTGAGTGAGTTCATTTGTTTTTCTTTTTTCTTTGTTTTTGAGTAGTTTATATATTCTGGAATCAATGCTTTGTCAGATGTATCGGTGGTGAAGGTTTCCTTCCAACCTGGGTGGGTTTCTTCACTTTCTTGATTGTTTCTTTTGATGTACAGAAGCTTTTGAGTTTAATGAGGTCCCATTTGTCAATTGTCGACCTAATTCTTGAGCAGCTGCTGTAGCTGATTTAGGAAGTCTTTTCCTCACCTATGTCTTGTAGCTGCTGCCACTTTTTTCTTCTATCGCCTCAGAGTTGGGGTTTCACATGAGGTCTTTGATCGTCTGGAGGTTGACTTTGTACAGGGCGAGAGGTAGGGGATAAATTTTCATTCTTCTTCAGTGTGGATCAGTTTTGCCAACACCACTGTGCTGAAGATGCTGTCTTTTCTCCTTGTGGCTTCTTGGCCCCTTGTCAAATATAATATGGCTGAATTGTATGTGCTGCAGATTTGGATCTCAGTTTTGTTCCATGTGTCAACAGGTCTGTTTTTGTGTCAGTACCACGCTGTTTTTATGACTATTAGCCCTGTAGTATATTTTGAAGTCTGGTATAGAGATCCCCCTGTGTAGCTCTTTTCTAAGGGCTGTTTTGGCTATTCGGGATCTTTTGTTTTTCCAAATGAATTTAAGGACTTTTGTTTCCAAGCCTGTGAAGAAACTCTTGGGGATTTTGATTGGAATTGCATTAAACTATGACGAGTTTTCAGTAAATGGACAGTTTTTAACATGTTAATTTCCCAATCCTGAGCATGGGAGGTCCTTCCATCTTCTGGTGTCTCTTCAATTTCTTTCTTTAAAGGCTTAAAATTTTTGTTGTAGAGATCATGGTATCTTTGGTTAGGTTTGTTCCTAGGTACTTTTCTTTGAGGCTATTGTGACTGGGAAGGTCTCTTTGAATTCTTTCTCCATTTGGCTTTTTGTTGGTGTAAAGAAAGGGCCATGGGTTTTTTAAGTTAATTTTGTATCCTGCCACTTTGCGGAAGCTGTAATCAGTTTCTAGGAGTTTCTAGGCTGAGATTTTTACATCCTTAGTAAACAATCATATCACAAGAAAAGGGATAGCTTGACTTTCCTCTTTTTCCAAGTATACTCTTAATTCCTTTCTTGCTCTTATTGCTCTACAAGTGTTTCAAGCACTATATTGAAGAGGAGTGGTGACAGGGGGCAGCCTTGCCGAGTTCCTACCTTTAAAGGGAATGTTTCTGTCATTTCACCGTTTAGGATGATATTGGCTGTGGGTTTCCTGATATGGCTTTGATTACATTGTGAGGAATGATCCCTCCAGTCCAATTCCTCTAGGACTTTAAGCATGAAGGGGATGCTGGATTTTGTCAAAGGCTTTTTCAGCAAATTGAGATGATGATGTGGTTTTTGTCTTGATTCCGTTTATGTGTTTGATGATGTTTATTGATTTTCATATGTTGATCCATCCCTAGCATCTCTGGTATGAATCCAACTTGGTCATGATGGATGATCTTCTTTTTGTTTGTTTGTTTTTGTGTTTTTGTTTTTGCTTTTTTTGTTTTGTTTGTTTGTTTGTTTTGTTTTTTGAGACAGGGTTTCCCTGGCAGCTCGGGCTGTCTGGAACTCACTCTGTAGACCAGGCTGGCTTGAACTCATAGAGACATCCGCGGGCTCTGCATCCAAGGGCTAGGATCAGAAGGCGTGCACCACATGCCTGGCATTTATTTATTTCTGTATGTGATCAATGTACTGTCTGCATGCAAGTCTGTGCACCCATGTTCGTGCAATGCTGCGAGAGTTCAGAAGAGGGTGTCGGTTCCCTGGAACTGGAGTTCTCCTGGAATTGGAGTTTCAAGACGGTTCTCAGCTGGCAGTGGGTGCTGGGATCGAAGAACCCGGGTCCTCTGCAAAAGTCAGTGCTCTTAACCACTAGCCATCTCTCCTAGCCCTGGATGATCTTCTTGAGTGGGGTCTGTATGCGATTTGCCAGTATCTGTTTAGAATTTGGCATCTGTGTTCAGTTAGGGAGATGGGTCTATACTTCCTCTTTGTAGTTGTATCTGTGCTCGATTTTGGTAATACGAGCGATGCTGGCTTCATAGAAGGATTTGGCGAATTCCCTTGATTGTAACTGTCTACAACGTTCGTCCTCCTGTATAGGGTTGTGGTCTTTTGCATCATTTTTCTATCAGAATTCTGCCTGACTAACCGTTGGGCCTAGGCTTTTTCGTTGGGAGTTTCTTCCTCACTCTCTATTTCTTCTATATGTTTGGGTCTTTTAAGCTGTCAACCTCTTCTTTGTTAACATTTGTTGATTTTTATGATTTCAGATATTCATTCTTCTAGGTTTTCAAACTTGGTAAGTATAGGTTTCTGTAATATTCCCATATGAATGTTTCTGGATATTTCCCTTGTCTGTTGTGATATTTCCCTTTTCATGCACGAATGGTATTGATTTGGAGTGGTTCACCCCCCCTTCCTGTCTTTTAGGTTAACGGGCTATGAGGTCTGTCCGATCTTGGTATAATTCTTATCAAAGAATGCAACTTTTTGGCTATCATTGAATTGTTTTTGTAGCATGGTCCTTGTTTCGATTTCATTGATTTCTGTCGATTTTTGTTTTTTCTTCCTGTCCTGTTGCATGTAGGATTCATCTGTTGTTGCCTCTCAAGTGCTGTTTTTTTTTTTTTTTTTTTTTTTTTTTTTTTTTTTTTTTTTTTTTTTTTTTTAATGTAGGCACCCAGGGCCTATAACGTCCCTCTTAGGACCGCTTTTTAAGGTATCCCATAGAGTTTGTTGTGTTGTAATGTGGGCATTGTCATCAAGTTCCAGGAATGCTTATTCGTTCCATTTATCCTCTTCCTTGACCCATTCATTATTCAAGAGGTGTGTTGGTTAGTCTCCAGGTGTTCTTGTAGGCAGAGGGCTTGTCCTGGGTGTTGATGTTGAGCTTTAATTGCACTGTGGTCTGATAGAATGCATGAAATGATTTCAATCAGATTGTATTTGTGGAGGTTTCTTCATGTGTCCCCAGTATGTGGGTCGATTTTGGAGAGCTGGTTCCGTGGGTGCTGATAAAAAGTGTATTCCTCTGGTATTAAGGATAGAATATGCGGTAGAGTTCTAGGAGGTCCATTTGGTGTATAGTATTCAGTTCGATGTCTCTCTGTTTATTCTTTGTCCTGTTGACCTATCCAAAGGACGCAGTGGGATATTGAAATTCTCCACTATTAGTGTTCTGGATCAATCTGTGACTGTGGTCCTGGAACTTTTCTTTATAAGTTGAGCACCAAATTTGGGGCATATATATTCATAAGTGTGAAAAGTCTTCTTGGTGAGATTGTTCCTTTGATAAAAATGTAATGGCCTGTCCTTTGTCATCTTCTGATTTCTTTTCTACTTTGAAGTCTATTTTGTCCTGATTAAAATTAGCAATACCTGCTTTCTTGTTGGTACATTTGCTTGGAAGATTATTTTTCCATCCTTTTCACATTAAGGTGGTGCCTGTCCTTGAGGTAAGATGTTGTTTATTGTAGACAGCATATCAATGGATTTCTGTTTTCGCTAATCCAATCTCCCTAGTCTTATGTCTTTTGATTGGGAAGTTAGTCCATTAATAGTTTAAGGTTTTATGACTGATACGTGTTTGTTTGCTTCCCTTTTGCCATTTATCCATTTGCGGTTTGGGTATTTCAATTTCTACTTCTCTACAGGTATGCTTTTAGTGATTGCTCTTTCTAGGTGCCTGGGGTTGGTTATGCGCTTTTTCTTCTTATCTTTGTGATTGCTTCAGTAGTCTCTGAAGGGTTGGGTTTATTCCAGGACATGTTATTCTTGTCAAGGTTGTTTATGTCTGGAAGGTTTTTTTCTCTCTCTGTCCTTAACTATAATGTGACATTATTTGGCTGGGTATAAGTAACCTGGGTTGGCATCTAATTGTCCTTTAACAACTGGAATGCTTTGCTCCAGGTTCTTCCTTGCTTTATAGTTTTTGCATTGAGGAAGTCCCGTTGTAATTCCTGGAGAGGTTTCCCCTTATAGGTCACTTGTTTTGTTTTTCTCTTGGGGCTTTAAGAGGATTTTGTCTTTGTTTTGGTTGCTAGCAGTTTACTATGATTGTGGCGTGGAGAAATTCTCTTTTTCTGATCTTGTCTGTTGTGGAGTTCTATGTGCTTCGTATTTGTATTGGGTTTGTCCTTTTTAAGTTTGGGGAAGAGTTTCATCTATTATTCTGTGTGAAGATAAGATCAATACATTCTCTGGGTCTTCTCTCCTTCCGTTAATTTCCTATGATCTGAGGGTTTGACGTTTTCATGAGTGTCCCACAGTTTCCTGTTGTTCCACTTTTGTGTATTTTTTAATTTTCTCACTAATACTTTTCGGTTCTTGAAGGTTGTTTAGTTGTTCTGTGTTATCTTCGGTTTGTTTCTTTTTCTGCTTTTTTCTTTTGGTCTTTTTGAGGTTTTTTTTTTCTTCCTTTCTCTTGATTGGATGAGTGTTTTTGATTTCCTTTTTCATTTCCATCCTGTCTGATTAAATTCTTTAGTATTTCTACTTCTTTTTGGAGCTTTCTCAATCTCTTCTGGTAGCTCTTTGCTTCACTGTGTTGGTTTCCTGTATCTTTTCAGCATGGAAATCTTAATCAGTTTTTCTATTTCCTTCCAGACCTGGTCATTCCTCTCCTGAGGTCCTTCTTGAGTCTTTCCTCATCCGTTATTCTTTCTCTTTTAGTTCTTTGATTTGTTCTTTAAATCTTGTTCTTAAATATGTTCCCAAAAAATTGTGGTTCTGAGTACCTGTGGTACTGAGGCCATCTCCAGAGGGATCCCACTAGAGTCTTCCATAGATTGGTTGAGCGGCACGGTTGTCTGCCACTTTCAGTGGTTGTCTCTTCCTCTTCGTTGAATCTGGCATACTGGCTTCTCCTTGCCTTATTCCGATGTGAGACCCTAAATGCCTCTTCACTGTGTTGAAGTTGCTTTGCTTTTGACCTATCCTTCAGAATGCCTTTGTATCCCAGTTGGCGGAGGAGGGGGGGCTCTTCAGCCCGCGCCCCAGTACCTGCCTCGTGGCCTCAGGAGATCTCAGATCTCAAGATCATACAACCCTTCATTTTAATACCAGCTGGGAGGATAACTCCGCCCCACAGACTGGATCAACAAGCCAAGACACGCCAAAGACAGCTGCTTTCCTGCTCTTCCTTACTGCTGGCCTCGGGAGATCTCCTGATCTGTTTCTTAATCCATTCTCTACTAGTCTATGCCTCTTGGGTGGAGAGTTCACACCATTGATATTTAAAGTACAATTGAGTGAGTATATTGCTTCCTATGATTTTGGTTTCTGGTGCATTTTGTTCTATTTGTATTTCCACAATTAATACCCTGCAATTAAGTATTTTTGTATGCTGCTGTGGGTATAGTCTTCCTTTCTTCTGCTCTTTGTATTGCTCCCAATTATTCTCTGAGGGCTATGTTTTGAACATTAAGTTTTTATGCGCTATTTAATATATGGAACATTTTTTCATTTGCCCTTCAACTATATAGACATTTTTGCTGAGTAAGTACTCTGAATTGACATCTATACTCATTTAGAACTAAAACACCTGTTGGTCGCAAAGGCTCTCATCTTCGGCTTTGTGGTCATCTGTGTTGAAAATCAGCTGTAATTCTGATGGGGTTTTGTGTTTATTTTTTTTTTTTTTGTTTTCTCTTTTGCACCTGTCGTGTGTCCTCTTTGTTTGAACGATACTGTGTTTTATTATGATATGGTGTGGGGAAATTTTTCTGGTTCTGGTTAATTTGGTATTCTATGTGCTTCTTGATATTGTATGGGGTATGTATTTCCTTAACTTTGGGAACATTTTCTGATGTAATTCCTAATGAAGGGATCTGGTCAATATCACTACTCCTGGGATTTTTTTCCCTTCCTCTATACATCATATGCATAAGTTTGGTATTTTCATGGTGCCTTACAGTTTCTCTGGGTTATTCATTCTTGGGGTTGTTGGGGGGGTTGTTATGGTTGTGTTTTGGTTTTTTTAGTTTTCTCATAATCTTGGGCTTGAGCGTACCAGTTTCTTCAATTTTTCTTCCTGGCTTGAATTCCATTTTTTTTTTCTTTGTGGGGGGGGGTCTTTTGAGAAGAAGGTTCTCCTCTAGTGTTGCCCGAGGCCTGGAATCATCTGTTAGTAGCAAGGCTGGCCTTGAACATACAAGATTCACCTGCCCTGGTGTGGTTTTGGTTAGCTACCTTGCTAAGTGCTGGAATTAAGAGTCAATTGCACCTCGCCTGTCTAATATTGCCATTTTCTACTACTTTCATCCATCTGCTTCATCGAGGTTTTCTCCAATCCTTTCCAAATGGCTTGTTGGCTGTTCCACACTTCTCTTGTTTCATTTCAGCCTTAGTTTATTGTCCAGTGGTTCTATATCTGTTGTATTTCATTTCAAAGTTTATCATTATCGTCTTTAATTTGAATTCCTAGAATCCTTAGTTCTTTGATTTTGTTTTGTATGTTCTTTAAATTCGTTGATCAGTGTCTTATGATAGTTACTTTTAAATCTATGTCCTGAGTTATATCTATAGGTCCTGCATCTATAGGAGTCTTCTACATGACTGGTAGTATTTGGCAGAGTTTTATTATTTAGATTTTTTTCATGGTTTCATTGGTTTTTTTTTGTATTTTTAGCATTTGGATGTTCTGTGTGTGATGTGGTGTTTGGTGTTGTGTGTGTGTGTGATGTGTGATTCAGTAGGAAGCTCAGGTGTTGCTTTGTTGAATTAACGACTAGCTTTGCTTGTGTTCTTTCAGGTGTCTTTGGTGCGTTCTTCTTATTAGTATGCAGGGTGGTTGGTCTATGCTTCAAGTTCTTACTTCTGACTTTGTACTGGAAAGTCCAGTTAGTCCTCAACCAGCCAGTCAGGAGCTCCTCTAGAGGAATCAGAGACAGGCAACAAATCAGGCAGACTTGAAACCCCACACCAGTGGGGAAGACCCATAAGGTCCCCAGGCTGGCTGCAAATGTCGGATTTGGGTCAGGAGTCTGGAGAAGCTAAGCCTGGAGCTGTAAGGATGGGGCCCCAGGTGCTCCCCAGCGGCTGGATAGGGAGTCTGTAATTGCACTGCTGTGCCACACACCTGGAGACGTGCCACCAAAGCGAGTGAAGGCCTACACCACTGGGAGGAATGTACATCACAGAACACCGCCACACCACATGGTGTCCACCCACAAGCTCTCTAGGTTGGCTTGCCAATGTCTTGTATCTGGTCCAGTAAGCGGTGGAAGCCTAGCCTGGAGCTGAGGAAGGGGCCCCATGGTGTTTTTTTGTGTAGTTAGCAGGGAGTCTGGAGGTCCACGTTGCTGCTGTCACCATTGTTGCTGCCTCCAGCCACTTGCAGGCCACCTCTGCCACTTCCGTCTGCCTGGTGCCTCTGCTTCCTCATGCTAACTCACAGCACCATCATTCCTGTCCCTTGATTCTGCCTCCACTGTTCAGGTTGTGCTTGCCGCCCTGAAAGCTTCTATCTCGCTCTTTAATCCTAGCATTGTTGCTTGACTTCTTACTCAAATCTGCTATCACATTTTCCCTCCACAATCGATCACTGTCCCATTACAGCATATAGGACTTAATTCTAATTTCCTTGTTGCCTTGGGTCAACTCATCCCTTGT
Organism: Rhizomys pruinosus; assembly: GCA_009823505.1. Lineage (NCBI taxonomy): Eukaryota > Metazoa > Chordata > Mammalia > Rodentia > Spalacidae > Rhizomys > Rhizomys pruinosus. The sequence goes on from VZQC01000942.1 coordinate 85,424, forward strand.
GTCAGCTCTACCCTGCTGTCTCCACCACCATCCTCAACATCATCCTCTCCACCGCCACCATTATCATAGGGAAGTCACTGCATGGACACAAAGGTGAAATTGGCCTTTAGAAAGTTAAAGGCAGCCGGGCGTGGTGGGGCACAACACCTTGAATCCTAGCACTTGGAAGCAGAGGCGGTTGGACTTTGTGAGTTTCAAGACAGACCTGGTCTACAGAGTGCAGTTCAGGACAGCGGGGCTACAGGGAGAGCCCTGTCCTCGAAAAGACCAAAAAGAAGAAGAGAAAAAATGAAAAGAAGAATAGAGAGAAGAAGAAGAAGAAAAGAAGAATGAAGGTGGTAAAGGCTGCGGGTTGCCATGAGTACAAGCATGTGGGAGGGAGGGTTCTGCCTGGATCATGTGATGTACCACTCCAGCTTTATCAAAATTCCGCTCTTCAGCTTCCTGACCTTTCCTTGCGTGCAATCACAGTCCTCTCTATATCCCAAACCATGTGTCTTCAGTCCCTTTCCCCACCCGCTCTAGTCCCATCTGGCTCTTTACTTCAGACTTGCAGTTGTGTCTTCTAACCACTAGCTGTCGGTATTGACCTCACAGTGCTCACCACAGAAACACAGACTCCTCAGTGCTCACTTCTAGAGGCTTGATCTCTCCTGCTTTCGCTGTCTTAGTATATTCATTTTACTTTTCTGTTGCTGTGACCAAAACACTATGACCAAAGCACTTATAGAGAAGAGGTTATTTGACTTACAGTTTACAGAGAGATACTGTCCAAACTTTTAGTCTTCCAAACTCCTCTAAAAAAAAGAACATGGTAGGGCTGGAGCGTGGGTCAGCAGTTTGGAGGCACTGGCTATTCTGCAAAAGTGAGACCCAGTTGGAATCCTAGCACCAATGTGCAGGCTAATCAACCATCCAGAACGCTCCAGTCTCCAGGGAATCTGACACCCTTTCTGACCTCTAACAGGCATTGCATGAGAACTTATTTATTATTATATATATACATGTAGACATAACATTCATACATATAACATATTTTTTTAAAAATTAAAGAACGGTCAGGTTCTTCCAAGCAATGGCCCACCCTGTTGTATCAGCTTCCATATTAGTTACTTTCCATTATTAGTTACTCTATTGCTGTGAAACAACCAGGACCACGTGGTGGGTTGCACGCCTTAATCCCACAGTGGGAGGCGAGGGGGCAGATTTTGTGTCTGTTTCAAGGCCAGCCTGGTCTAACAAGCGATTTCCAGGACAGTTGGGGCCTACAGGAGACCTGCTCAAAAAGCCAAAAATAAAAAAAAAAAAAAACAAGCACCAGATATCCAAGGGAACCTGAGTATCGGGGTTATAGTTCCAGAGAGACAAGAGTCCGTTATAGTGAGTAGGCGGGGTGGCAGAGGTGACCAGCGCAAAAAGCTGAGCTCTCACATCTCAAAGGCATAGGGATTCAACCGAGCAGAGTGAAACGGAAAAGTTGGGACCATGGCTAGAAACTCTCCAAAGCCGCTCCTTCAGCAAGGCCATACCTCCTAAGTTACACCTCCAAACAGCACACTCCGAGCTGGACCAATACAGTTTTCAAACACTTGAGCCTACGGGAGTCTTCTCCTTCAAGCCCCACACTTAGCTGCATTTCAGTTGCTGAATAAAAATGCCTAACTGACCACATCATCGAAATGCGGATGCACGTGTCTTATTAGGTCAACTAGCTGGAGTTCTCCTGGTTAATTTCTCAGTTATGCTCTCGTCGCTCATACAAGGTTGCTGACGGGGAGAAGCAGAGTAAAGGCAGAATGTGACGAAGCCCCTGTCATAGGAAGCAAGGCTGGAAGGGGGTCGCAGTTGATGTGGAGAAGCAGGAAGAGAAAGGCGCGTATTTGGCTCGGCCGCTATGAGAAGAGAGGGGCTCGCACGCGAGACCGTGAGAAAGAGCGCCGCCGGCAACTTATTATTACAGGAAGAACTGACTCGCATCTAAGCTTCTGTGGGCGTTCAGGATATGTGAGAGCTCCCGTAGGCTCAAAGTGTTTTGCAAACGTGGTCCTGCCGGAGCTGTTGTGGAGTTTCAGGAGGGGTATGGTCCTTGCTGGGGAGCGGCTTTTGAGAGTTTATAGCCTCACAAACTCCCAGTTGGCTCTCTCTGCTTCCTATATGTGCTTGAAGATGTGAGAGCTCAGCTTTTTGCGCTGGTCACCTCTGCCACCCCGCCTACTCACTATAACGGACTCTTGTCTCTCTGGAACTATAAACCCCAGATACTCTCAGGTTTCCTTGGTCCTGGGAGCTTGTTTTTTTTTGTTTTTTTTGGTTCTTTTTGAGGCAGGGTATCTCCCTGTAGCCCAACTAGGCCTGGAACTCGCTCTGAGACAGGCGGGCCTTGAACTCACGAAATCTGCCTGCCTCTAGCTCCTCCCAAGTGCTGGGATTAAAGGCGTCACCACCACCACGTGGTCCTGGTGTTTCACAGCAATAGAGTAACTAATAATGGAAAGTAACTAATATGGAAGCTGATACAACAGGGTGGGCCATTGCTTGGAAGAACCTGACCATGGTTCTTTAAATTTTGAAAAAAATATTTTATTGTATGAAAGGTGTTATGTCTACATGTATATATAATAAGTACATAAGTCCTCAGGCAATGCCTGTAGAGGTCAGAAGAGGGGTTGTCAGACCCCTGGAACTGGAGTGGTATGATGGTTTGTTAGCCAATCACATGTGCTAGGAATTCAACCTGGGTCTTGTGCAAGATAAGCCCCAGTGCTCCTGACTGCTGAGCCATCGCTCCAGCCCTACATGTTCTTTTTTTTAGAGAAGGAGTTTGGGAAGACTAAAAAGTTTTTGGACAAGTCATCGCTCTGGAACTTGTCGTGCAAATAACCTCTCCGTCTATAAGGTGGCTTGGGTCATAGTGTTTTTTGGTCACAAAAGCAACAGAAAAGTAACGAAAAGACAAGACAGCGAAAGCAGAGAGATAAGCCTCTAGAATGAGACTGAGGAGTCTGTGTTTCTGTGGTGAGCACTGTGAGGTCAATACCGACAGCTAGTGGTTAGAAGACACAACTGCAGTCTGAAGTAAAGAGCCAGATGGGACTAGAGAGGGTGGGGAAAGGGACTGAAACACATGGTTGGGAATAGAGAGGACTGTGATTGCACGCAAGGAACAGGTCAGGAAGCTGAGAGCTGAGAAATTTTATAAAGCTGGAGTTATCGCATCAACATGGATCCAGCAGAAACCCCTCCACTCCACATGAATGTCTCCCATGCACTCCAGCCTTTACACCTTCTTCGTCTTCTTCTTTCTTCTTTCTTCTTCTTCTTCTTTTCCTTCTTCTTCTTCTTGTCTCTTTCTGGCTTCACTTCATCTATTCTTTCTTCTTTCTTTCTTCTCTTCTCTTCATGTATTCTTCCGTTCTGCTTGTTCTTCTTACGCTTCGTCTTTCCTGTTTCTTTACTTGCTGTCTTCTTCTTCTTCTTCTCTTCTTCTGTTCTTCTCTTCGTTTTCCTTCTTTCTTCTTCCTATTTCTTCTTTCTTCCTTCTCCTTCTGCTTCTTTCTTCTTTCTTTTTTTGGTCCGTTTTCGAGACAAGGGTCTCCCTGTACCCCAGCGGGCCGGGAACTCCTCTGTAGACTAGGCTGGTTTTAAAACTCACAAAGATCCAACAACCCGCCTCTGCTTCCCAATTGCTAGGATTAAAGAGTGTGCCACCACCACGCCCGGCTAGCCTTTACTTTCTAAAGTGCCAATTCACCTTTGTGTCCATGCAGTGACTTCCCTATGATAATGGTGGCGGTGGAGAGGATGATGTTGAGGAAGTGTGGTGGAGACACAGGGTAGAGCCTGACACAAGGGAGGAGTTGACCAAGGCACAAGAATTAGAATTACGTCCGTATATGCTGTAATGGGACAGTGATCGATTGTGGAGGGAAAATGTGATAGCAGATTTGAGTAAGAAGTCAAGCAACAATGCTAGGATTAAAGAGCGAGATAGAAGCTTTCAGGGCGGCAAGCACAACCTGAACAGTGGAGGCAGAATCAAGGGACAGGAATGATGGTGCTGTGAGTAGCATGAGGAAGCAGAGGCACCAGGCAGAGGAAGTGGCAGAGGTGGCCTGCAAGTGGCTGGAGGCAGCAACAATGGTGACAGCAGCAACGTGACACTCCAGACTCCCTGCTAACTACACAGAAAACACCCAGGGCCCTTCCTTTGGCTCCAGGGTAGGCTTCCCTGACCCTGGACAGATACAGACATTGGCAGCCAACCCTAGAGAGCTAGGTGGACCCCATGTGGTGTGGGCGGTTTGCGTGAGTACATCGCTCCCAGTGATTGTAGCCTTCACCATCGCTGGTGGCAGTCCTCCTCCAGGTGTGTGGCACAGCAGTGCAATTACAGACTCCCTATCCAGCCGCTGGGGAGCACCTGGGGCCCCTCCCTCAGCTCCAGGCTAGCCTCCCCTGACCCTAGACCCAGATCCTGACATTTGCAGCCAGCCTGGGGGACCTTATGGGTAGTCCCCATCTGGTCTGGGGTTCAAGTCTGCCTGATTTTTGCCTGTCTCTGACCTCTAGAGGAGCTCCTGACTGGCTGGTTGAGGACTAACTGGACTTTCCAGTACAAAGTCAGAAGTAAAACCCTGAAGCCTAGACCATCCAACCTTTAATATTTAATCAGAAGACAACAAAGTCACCTGAAGAAAACAAGCAAAGCTAGGTCCGTTAATATATTCAACAGAGCAACACCTGAGGCTCCTACTAGGAAAACACAACAACACACACACACACACACACACACACAACACACAGAAATCCAAATGCAAAATCATGACAAAAAAAACCAATAACATGAAAATCCCAAATAATAATAAACCTCTGCCAAATTCTACCAGTCCTGTAGAAGACCCTATAATGAGGACCCTATAGATATAACTCAGGACACAGATCCTAGAAAGAAAGAACTATCATAAACATGAGCAAAGAATTTAAAGAAACATACAAACAAAAATCAAAGAAGCAAGAGATTAAGAGGAAAACTAAAAGAAGATAATGATAAACTTTGGAATGAATACAAAAAGATATAGAAGACATGATCAAAATCAGGGCTGAAATGAATGAAACAGAAAGGTGGAACAGCCAACAAGCCCATTTTTTGGAAAGGATGGGAGAAAACCTCGATAACAGAATGGATGAAGTAGAAAATGGAATATTAGACAGGCGAGGTGGCACATGCCTTTAATCCTAAAACTTGAGAGGTGAGGAGGGACAGGTGAATCTTTGGAGTTCAAGGCCACCTGCTCTACAGAGTGAGTTCCAGGACAGCTGGGGCCTACAGGGAAGACCCGGTCTCGAAAAGACCCCCCCCCAAAAAGAAAAAAAATGGAATATCAAGCCAGGAAGAAAATATTGAAGAACTGGATAGCTCAAGCAAAGAGTATGAGAAACTAAAAAACAAAACAAAAACATAAACAAACCCCCCCAACAACCCAAGAATAGATAACCAGAAACTGTAGGGACACCATTGAAAAGAAAAACCAAACTTATGCATGATAGTATAGAGGAAGGGAAAAAAATCCCAGGATAGTGATATTGACCAGATCCTCATTAGGATTACATAAGAAAATTTCCCCAAATAAGGAAAGACATACCCATGACAAATCAAGAAGCACATAGAATACCAAATAACCAGAACCAGAAAAATTTCCCCACACCATATCATAAGATAAACACTGTACTGTTGCAAAACAAAGAGACAAAACTAACTGAAAGGTGCAAAAGAGAAACATTCACATCTAAAGGAAACCCATCAGAATTACAGCTGATTTTTCACTACAAACAATGAAAGCCAGAAAGCTTGGAAAGATGTATTCCAAGTTCTAAATGAGTATAGATTGGTCAATGTCAGAGTACACTTTACTCAGCAAAAATGTCTATTAATAGTTGAAGGAGAAAGGAAAATGTCCCATGATATGAAATAGGCATAAAGAATTAATGTTCAAAAAGCAAGCCCTTCAGAGAATATTGGAGCAATAGCAAAGAGCAGAAGAAGGAATTACTATACCCAAGCAGCAACAAAAAATACTTAATGAAGGTAAATAATTGAGATGGAAATACAAACCTAGAACTAAAATGCACCAGAAACCAAAACCATAGGAAGGGCAATATACATACATCAATAATAACTTTAAATATCAATGTGCTGAACTCCTCCACCCAAGAGGCATAGACCCCCTTAAAAGTAGAATGGTTTAAGAAACGAATCAGGAGACTCCTGAAGGCCAGAGGAAGGAAGAAGCAGGAAAGCAGTGTCTTTGGCTTGATTGGGCTTTGTAGTTGTGGGACGGAGTTAATCCTCCCCGCGGTATTAAGATGGGGTTGTGTACGCTTTGAGATCTGAGATCTCCTGAGGCCAGAGGAAGGTACGGGGCGCGGGATGAAGAGCCCCCCACCCCTCCCCCCTAACTGGGATTACAAAGGCATTGAAGGAGGCAAGCAAAAGGCCCTTCAACCAGTGAAGAGGCATTTTTAGAGGTCTCACATTGGAATGCAGGCAAAGAGAAGCCCATAGGCCAGGATCACGAAAGAAGAGCAACACTGGAAAGGGGCAGGACCAACCCGTGCCAAGCTCTATACCAACCCTATGGAAGAATCTTGCAGTGGGATCCCTCTGGAGATGCCTCAGGACACAGGTATCGCAGAAACAAATTGGTAACATATTTAAGGAACTACAAGATTATGAAGAGTAAATCAAAGAACTAAAAAAGAGAATGAGGAACTACAGAAGGACCTAGAGAGAGAATGACAAGCCTCTGGAAGGAAATAGAAACACTGAAGATTCCATGCTGAAAAGATAAGGAAAACAACCAGTGAAGCAAAGAGCTACCAGAAGAGATTGCGAATCTTCCAAAAGAAGTAGAAATACTAAAGAAATCAGAAGAGGAAGATGAAAAAAGGAAAGCAACACGCTCCAGTCAAGAGGAAAGAATGGAAAAAAGCCTCAGAAGCAGAATGGAGGAAGCGAACAAAGAATATCAGAACCCGTGAAGATAACACAGAACAACTAAAACCTCAAAGGAAAGATTAATGAAAAATTAAAAAATACACAAAAGTGGAATACAAACCAGGAACTGTGGGACACTATGAAAAGATCAAACCTCAGCATCATAGGAATAAAGGAAGGAGAAAATCCCAAGAGAATGGTATTGATCATATCGTCAACAGAATAATAGAATAATAGATGAAAATCTTCCCAAACTAAAAAAGGACAAACCATAACAAATACCAAAAGCACATAGAACTCCAAACAGACAAGATCATAAAAGAAATTCTCGCACGCCACATCATAGTTAAAAATATAGACAACCAAAACAAAGACAAATCATTAAAGCACCAGATAAAAACAACAATGACCTTTAAGGGGAAACCTATCAGAATTACAACGGACTTCTCAATGCAAACTATGAAAGCAAAAGAAACCTGGAGCAAAAGCATTCCCAGTGTTAAAGGACAAGTAGATGCCAACCCAGGTTACTATAAAAGACCCAGGCAAAAATGTCAATTATAGTTGAAGGACAGAGAAAAACCTTCCATGACATAAACAACTTGAAGAAACATGTCTGGAAAACCAACCCTTCAGAGACTATTTGAACAATTCAAAAAACAGAAGAAAAGAGCAAAACACACCCCAGGCACCTGAAAGAGAAAGCAATAAAAGCATAACTGTAGAAGTAGAAATTGAAATCCAAACCAGCAAATGGATAATATGGCAAAAGAAGCAACAACAAACCTTCAGTCATGACCTTAAATATTTATGGACTAAATCCCAATCAAAAGACATAGAAACCTAGGAGATTGGATTAGGAAACGAATCATTGAATATGCTGTCTACAAGAAACACATCTTACCTGCCAAGGGACAGGCACCACCTTAAAGTGAAAGGATGGAAAAAAGTATTCCAAGCAAGGGTACCAACAAGAAAGCAGTTATTGGCTATTTTAATATCAGAACAAAAATAGACTTCAAAGTAAAAGAAATCAAAGAGAAAAGAAGGGGCCATTACATTTTTATCAAAGGAACAATTCAACCAAGAAGATTTTTCACAATTATGAATATATTATGCCCCAAATTCGGGTGCGCCAACGTTATATAAGGAAAAGTCTCCAGGACCACAGTCACAGACTAATCCCAGTACACTCATAGTAAGGAATGTCAATACCCCACGGAGTACTTTGGATAGGTCAACAGGACAAAGAATAAACAAAGAGACCATCTGACTGAAATATGATAACCAAATGGACCTCATAGACCATTACTGAATATTCTATCCTAATTACCAGAGAATACACTTTTTTACTCAGCACCCCACAAGAACATTCTCCAAAAATCGGACCAAATACAGGTACACAGAAGAAACACCCACAAATACAAAGGATGGAAATAATATTCAGGCATGCTATCAGAGCACAGTGCAATAAGGCTCAACATCAACACCAGAACAAGCCCTCCTGCCTACAAGAACACATGGAGACTGAAAAAACACACTCTGTTGAATAATGAATGGGTCAGGAAGAGTAAAGAAAGAAGTAAAAGCAGTCCTGGAACGGAATGACAATGACAATACAACACACAAAAACCTAATATGGATACCTTAAAAGCAGTCCTAAGAGGAGTTTAATAGCCCTGGGTGCCTACATTAGAAAAACAGGAAAAGAGCACAAGTGAATGATTAACATTACAACAGCTAGAAACACTTGAGAGGCAACAACAGATGAATCCTAAATGCAAACAGACAGGAAGAAATAACAAAAATCAAGAAAAAAATCAATGAAATAATAGAAACAAAGAAAACAGCACAAAAAAATCAATGAAGCCAAAGTTGATTCTTTGAAAGAATAAACAAGTAGACAGACCTCTAGCCAGTTTAACCAAAGAAAGAAGGACAACTCCAAATCAATACAAGTCGGATGAAAAGGGAAATACAACAACAGACAAGGAAAAGATCCAGAAAATCATATGGGAATATTACAAGAACCTAGACTCTACCAATTTGAAAACCTAGAAGAAAATGGATGAATATAGGATGAAATCCTGGGAATCACCAAAGCTCGACCAGCAGAGGATCGCAGCTTAAACAGCCCAAAGACATATGAAGAAATAAGACGGTAGTAAGAAAAACCATCCACTAAAAAAGCCTGCCAGACGTTTTCAAGGCAGAATACTATAAAATAGTTCAAAAGACATACAACCAAATTTAATTACTGAAAACGGTAGAGAAGTATACAATCAGAGTGAAATTCTCCCAATTCCTTCTATGAAGCCATCATCGCTCTATTAAAACCAAAATCAGGCAAAGAGAATCAAGACTAAAAAGTAGAATTATAGACCCACTCCTAATGAACACACAGATGCCAATTCTAAACAGGATACTGGCAAATCATCCACAGACCCACATCAAGAGATCATCCAGGGCGGAGAGATGGTCCTAGTGGTTAAGAGCACCGACTGCTCTTAGAACCCGCTCTTACAGAGGACCCGGGTTCGATCCCCAGCAAGCACCCACATGCAAGCTGAGAACCATCTGAACTCCGATTCCAGGAGACTCCAGTTCCAAGGGAATCCGGACACCCTCTTTCTGAACCTCCGCAGCAATTGCACGACATGGGTGCACAGACTTGCATGCAAGACAATACATATTGATACACATACAGGAATAATAAATGCCAGTGGCATGGTGGCACAGCCTTTGATCCCAGCACTTGGGATGCAGAGGAGGCAGGCTGAGCTCTATGAGTTCAAGGCCAGCCTGGTCTACAGAGTGGAGTTCAGGACAGCCAAGCTGCAGGGGACCCTTCTCAAAAACAAACAAACAAACAAACAAACAAAAAAGCCAAACAAAAACAAAAACAAACAAACAAAAAGAAGATTCACGCATCATAACCAAGTGGGATTCATACCAGAGATGGGCAGGGATGGTTCAACTATGAAAATCAATAAACATCATCAAACACATAAACGTAATCAAAGGAAAAAACCACATCATCTTCTCAATTGATGCTGGAAAAAGCCTTTGACAAAATCCAGCATTCCCTCATGCTTAAAGTCCTAGAAGGAAAGTGGATTGGAGGGATCATTCCTCAATGGTTAATCAAAGCATATACAGGAAACCCACAAAGCCAATATCATCCTAAACGGTGAAATGACAGAACATTCCCTTTAAAGGGAGGAACTCGGCAGGCTGCCCCCTGTCACCACTCCTCCTCAATATAGTTCTTGAAACACTTGCTAGTGCGATAAGGCAAGAAAGGAAATTAAAATGGGAGTACTAATTGGAAAAGAGAAGTCAAACTATCCCTAATTTTGCTGATGATATGAGTGTTTACTTAAGGGATACTAAAATCTCCACTAGAAAACGCCTAGAAACAATTAAAAGTTCAAGTAAATGGACATGATACGAAATTAACCTTAAAAAACCAATGGCCTTTCTCTACACTAAAAACAAAACAAAAAAAAACCCCCCCCCAGCAAATGGAGAAGAAATTCAAAGAGACCTTCCCATCACATACCTCAAAAGCAATAAAGTACCTAGGAACAAACCTAACCAAGATACAATGATCTCTACAACAAAAATTTTAAAAATCCTTAAAGAAAAGAAATTTGAATAAGACACAGAAGATGGAAAACCTCCCATGCTCATGGATTGTAAAATTAACATTGTAAAAAATGTCCATTTTACTGAAACGCGTATAGATTTAATGCAATTCCAATCAAAATCCCAAGAGTTTCTTCACAGGCTTGGAAACAAAGTCCTTAAATTCGTTGGAAAACAAAAGATCCCGAATAGCCAAAACATCCCTGAGTGGAAAGAGCTACACAGGGTGTATCTCTATACCAGACTTCAAACTGTACTACAGGGCTAGAGTCATAAAACGAAAGCGTGGGTAAGACACAAAAACAGACCTGTTGACACAATGGAACAAACTGAAGATCCAAATCTGAGCCCATACAATTTCAGCCATATTATATTTGACAAGGGGGCCCAAGAACCACAATGGAGAAAAGACAGCAATCGGCAGCAAGTTGGTGTTGGCAAAACTGGATCCCCAATTGAAGAATAATGAAATTAATCCCCTAACCATCTCGCCCTGTACAAAAGTCAACTCCAGACGGATCAAAGACCTCAATGTAAACCCCAAACTCTGAAGGCGATAGGAAGAAAAATTGGCAGCAACCTAAAGACGTAGGTGTAGGTAGGAAAAGACGTTTCCTAAATCAGACAGCAGCTGCTCAAGAATTAAGGTCGACAAGTGACAAATGGGAACCTCATTAAACTCAAAGCTTCTGTACAGATAAAAGAAAACAATCAAGAAAGTGAAGAGAAATCCCACACATGGGAGGAAACCTGCACCACAGATACATCTGAACAAAGCATTGATTTCCAGAATATATAAACTACGCAAAAAACAAGAAGAAAGAAACAAATGACTCACTCAATAGATGAGCAAAGAGCGAAACAGAGACTTCACAAGTGAGGAATTAAGATGGCTGGAAACACCTTAAGAATGTTTCAACACACTAATCATTAAGGAAATGCAAATCAAACCACTTAAACGATATCATCTACTCCAATAAGACGGGCTAGGAATTAAGAAAACAAATGATACCAAGTGCTGGAGAGGTTGGTGGGTAAAGGGGAATACTCATCCACTGCTGGTGGAATGGTAAACGTCGTACAACCACTGTGGAAAGCAGTGTGAGAACACTTGGAAGACTTGAAATGAATTTTGCCACCTGACCCAGCCACACCAATCCTGGCTGTACCCTCAAGACTCACCCCACCTGCAAAGATACATGCACGGCCATATGTATTAAGTTCCGCTCTCTTCACAATAGCAAGGACNTTGAGAAGTCAGTTGTAATTCTGATAGGTTTCCCCTTATAGGTCACTTGTTGTTTTTCTCTTGTGGCTTTAAGGATTTTGTCTTTGTTTTGGGTGTCTAGCATTTTAACTATGATGTGGCGTGGAGAATTTCTTTTCTGATCTTGTCTGTTTGGAGTTCTATGTGCTTCTTGTATTGGTATTGGTTTGTCCTTTTTTAGTTTGGGGAAGTTTTCATCTATTATTCTGTTGAAGATCTGATCAATACCTTTCTCTTGGGATTCTTCTCCTTCCTCTATTCCTATGATGCGGAGGTTTGATCTTTTCATAGTGTCCCACAGCTCCTGGTTGTTCCATTTTTGTGTATTTTTAAATTTTTCATAATCTTTCCTTGAGGTTTTTAGTTGTTCTGTGTTATCTTCCGGTTCTGATATTCTTTGTTCTGCTTCCTCCATTCTGCTTCTGAGGCTTTTTCCATTCCTTTCCTCTTGATTGGATGAGTGTTTGATTTCCTTTTTCATTTCCTCTTCTGATTTCTTTAGTATTTCTACTTCTTTTTGGAGCTTCTCAATCTCTTCTGGTAGCTCTTTGCTTCACTGGTTGGTTTCCTTATCTTTTTCAGCATGGAATCTTTTCAGTGTTTCTATTTCCTTCCAGAGCTTGTCATTCTCTCTCTCTAGGTCCTTCTTGAGTTCCTCATTCTCTTTTCTTAGTTCTTTGATTTGTTCTTTATAATCTTGTTCTTTAAATATGTTCCCAATTGTGTTTCTGATACCTGTGTCCTGAGGCATCTCCAGAGGGATCCCACTGCAGGAGTCTTCCATAGAGTTGGTAGAGCTTGGCACGGGATTGTCCTGCCCCTTTCCAGTGTTGTCTCTTCTTCGTGATCCTGGCATATGGGCTTCTCCTTGCCTGTATTCCAATGTGAGACCTAAATGCCTCTTCACTGTGTTGAAGGCCTTTGCTTGCCTCCTTCAGATGCCTTTGTAATCCCAGTTGGCGGAGAGGGGGGGCTCTTCAGCCCGCGCCCCAGTACCTTCCTCTGGCCTCAGGAGATCTCAGATCTCAAGAGTCACACAACCCCATCTTTAATACCAGCTGGGAGGATAACTCCGTCCCCACAACTACAAAAGCCAATCAAGCCAAAGACAGCTGCTTTCCTGCTCTTCCTTCCTCTGGCCTCAGGAGATCTCCTGATTCTGTTTCTTAATCCATTCTACTAGTCTATGCCTCTTGGGTGGAGAGTTCACACCATTGATATTTAAAGTTATCATTGAGTGATGTATATTGCTTCCTATGATTTTGGTTTCTGGTGCATTCTTGTTCTAGGTTTGTATTTCCACAATTATACCCTCATTAAGTATTTTTTGTTGCTGCTTGGGTATAGTCATTCCTTTCTTCTGCTCTTTGTATTGCTCCAATTATTCTCTGAAGGGCTTGCTTTTTGAACATTAATTCTTTATGCCTATTTATATCATGGAACATTTTCCTTTCTCCTTCAACTATAATAGACATTTTTGCTGAGTAAAGTACTCTGAATTGACATCTATACTCATTTAGAACTACAAACACTTTGGTCCAAGCTCTTCTGGCTTTTGTCATCTGTGTTGAAAAATCAGCTGTAATTCTGATGGGTTTTCCTTTAGATGTGAATTGTTTCTCTTTTGCACCTTTCAGTTTTGTCTCTTTGTTTTGAACATACAGTGTTTATATTATGATATGGTGTGGGGAAATTTTTCTGGTTCTGGTTATTTGGTATTCTATGTGCTTCTTGTATTTGTATGGGTATGTCTTTCCTTAATTTGGGAAAATTTTCTTATGTAATCCTAATGAGGATCTGGTCAATATCACTATCCTGGGATTTTTTTCCCTTCCTCTATACTATCATGCATAAGTTTGGTATTTTCATGGTGTCCTACAGTTTCTGGTTATTCTATTCTTGGGTTGTTGGGGGGGTTGTTTATGTTTTGTTTTGTTTTTTTAGTTTCTCATAATCTTTGCTTGAGCTATCCAGTTCTTCAATATTTTCTTCCTGGCTTGATATTCCATTTTTTTTCTTTTTGGGGGGGGGTCTTTTCGAGACAGGGTCTCCCTGTAGCCCCAGCTGTCCTGGAACTCACTCTGTAGAGCAGGTTGGCCTTGAACTCACAAAGATTCACCTGCCTCTACCTTCTAAGTGTTAGGATTAAAGGCATGTGCCACCTCGCCTGTCTAATATTCCATTTTCTACTTCATCCATTCTGTTATCGAGGTTTTCTCCCATCCTTTCCAAATGGCTTGTTGGCTGTTCCACTTCCTTTTTCATTTCAGCCTGAGTTTTTGTCAGTGTTTCTATATCTTGTGTATTCATTCCAAAGTTTATCATTATCTTCTTTTAGTTTATCCCTATAATCTCTTAGTTCTTTGATTTTGTTTGTATGTTCTTTAAATTCTTTGATCATGTTTATGATAGTTCTTTTAAGATCTGTGTCCTGAGTTATATCTATAGGGTCCTCATTATAGGGTCTTCTACAGGCCTGGTAGTATTTGGCAGAGTTTTATTATTTAGATTTTTTCATGTTATTGGTTTTTTTGTCATGATTTTAGCATTTGGATTTCTGTGTGTGTGTGTGTGTGTGTGTGTGTGTGTGTGTGTGTGATTCCAGTAGGAAGCTCAGGTGTTGCTTTGTTGAATTAACGACTAGCTTTGCTTGTGTTCTTTCAGGTGTCTTTGTCGTCTTCTTATTAGGTATGCAAGGGTGGTTGGTCTATGCTTCAAGTTCTTACTTCTGACTTTGTACTGGAAAGTCCAGTTAGTCCTCAACCAGCCAGTCAGGAGCTCCTCTAGAGGTCAGAGACAGGCAAAAATCAGGCAGACTTGAACCCCAGACCAGATGGGGACTACCCATAAGGTCCCCCAGGCTGGCTGCAAATGTCAGGATCTGGGTCTAGGGTCAGGGGAGGCTAGCCTGGAGCTGAGGGAGGGGCCCCAGGTGCTCCCCAGCGGCTGGATAGGGAGTCTGTAATTGCACTGCTGTGCCACACACCTGGAGACTGCCACCAGCGAGTGAAGGCTACACTCACTGGGAGGAGATGTACTCACAGAAACCGCCACACCACATGGGGTCCACCTAGCTCTCTAGGGTTGGCTGCCAATGTCTGTATCTGTCCAGGGTCAGGGAAGCCTAGCCTGGAGCTGAAGGAAGGGCCCTGGGTGTTTTCTGTGTAGTTAGCAGGGAGTCTGGAGTGTCACGTTGCTGCTGTCACCATTGTTGCTGCCTCCAGCCACTTGCAGGCCACCTCTGCCACTTCCTCTGCCTGGTGCCTCTGCTTCCTCATGCTACTCACAGCACCATCATTCCTGTCCCTTGATTCTGCCTCCACTGTTCAGGTTGTGCTTGCCGCCCTGAAAGCTTCTATCTCGCTCTTTAATCCTAGCATTGTTGCTTGACTTCTTACTCAAATCTGCTATCACATTTTCCCTCCACAATCGATCACTGTCCCATTACAGCATATAGGACTTAATTCTAATTTCCTTGTTGCCTTGGGTCAACTCATCCCTTGTGTCAGCTCTACCCTGCTGTCTCCACCACCATCCTCAACATCATCCTCTCCACCGCCACCATTATCATAGGGAAGTCACTGCATGGACACAAAGGTGAATTGGCACTTTAGAAAGTAAAGGCTAGCCGGGCGTGGTGGGGCACACCTTTAATCCTAGCACTTGGGAAGCAGAGGCGGGTGGATCTTTGTGAGTTCAAGACCAGCCTGGTCTACAGAGTGAGTTCCAGGACAGCTGGGGCTACAGGGAGACCCTGTCTCGAAAAGACCAAAAAGAAGAAGAAGAAGAAGAAGAAGAAGAAGAAGAAGAAGAAGAAGAAGAAGAAGAAGAAGAAGAAGAAGGTGGTAAAGGCTGGAGTGCATGGAGACATCATGTGGAGGGGAGGGGTTCTGCTGGATCCATGTGATGCTAACTCCAGCTTTATCAAAATTCCAGCTCTTCAGCTTCCTGACCTGTTCCTTGCGTGCAATCACAGTCCTCTCTATTCCCAACCATGTGTTTCAGTCCCTTTCCCCACCCTCTCTAGTCCCATCTGGCTCTTTACTTCAGACTGCAGTTGTGTCTTCTAACCACTAGCTGTCGGTATTGACCTCACAGTGCTCACCACAGAAACACAGACTCCTCAGTGCTCACTTCTAGAGGCTTGATCTCTCCTGCTTTCGCTGTCTTAGTATATTCGTTACTTTTCTGTTGCTGTGACCAAAACACTATGACCAAAGCACCTTATAGAAGGAAGAGGTTATTTGACTTACAGTTCCAGAGAGATGACTGTCCAAACTTTTAGTCTTCCAAACTCCTCTAAAAAAAAGAACATGGTAGGGCTGGAGCGATGGCTCAGCAGTTAGGAGCACTGGCTATTCTTGCAAAAGACCCAGGTTTGAATCCTAGCATCCATGTGATGGCTAACAACCATCCATAACTCCAGTTCCAGGGGATCTGACACCCTCTTCTGACCTCTACAGGCATTGCATGAGACTTATGTACTTATTATATATACATGTAGACATAACATTCATACATATAAAATATTTTTTTAAAAATTTAAAGAACATGGTCAGGTTCTTCCAAGCAATGGCCCACCCTGTTGTATCAGCTTCCATATTAGTT
The DNA here is from genome assembly GCA_009823505.1 of Rhizomys pruinosus. Classification (NCBI taxonomy): domain Eukaryota; kingdom Metazoa; phylum Chordata; class Mammalia; order Rodentia; family Spalacidae; genus Rhizomys; species Rhizomys pruinosus. Next base: position 101,941 of record VZQC01000942.1, read on the forward strand.
ACTTTCCATTATTAGTTACTCTATTGCTGTGAAACACCAGGACCACGTGGTGGTGCACGCCTTTAATCCCAGCACTTGGGAGGCAGAGGCAGGCAGATTTCTGTGAGTTCAAGGCCAGCCTGGTCTACAGAGCGAGTTCCAGGACAGTTGGGGCTACAGGGAGACCCTGCCTCAAAAAGACCAAAAAAAAAAAAAAAAAAAACAAGCACCAGGACCAAGGGAACCTGAGTATCGGGGTTATAGTTCCAGAGAGACAAGAGTCCGTTATAGTGAGTAGGCGGGGTGGCAGAGGTGACCAGCGCAAAAAGCTGAGCTCTCACATCTTCAAGCATGGATATCAACCAGAGAGAGTGAAACTGGAAATGGGACCTGGCTATAAACTCTCAAAGCCTGCTCCCTTCAGCAAGGCCATACCTCCTGAACCTCCACAGACAGCTCCGGCAGCTGACCAAGTTTTCAAACACTTGAGCCTACGGGAGTCTTCTCCTTCAAGCCCCACACTTAGCTGCATTTCAGTTGCTGTAATAAAATGCCCTGACAGAAGCAACTTAGGGGAGAAATGGTTTATTTGGCTTACAATTCCAGGTTACAGTCATCATGCAGGGAGGTCAAGACAGGAAGGAACTCAAAGAACCTAGTTATGTTACATCCACAGTCGAGGGCAGAGGGAAATGAATGAATATATACAAGCTTGTTGGTGCTCAGCCTGCTTTCTCCATTCTTAAGTGTTCAGGATCTGCACCTAAGAAGTAGTGCCTCTTACAATGGAGAAGTGTTCCCACTTCAATTAATGTAACTATGAAAAATCCTTCCCTGGCACCCTCACAGCCCAGCCTCGCTAGATAGACAATCCCTCACCGAGAGATTCTTGATTGTGTCTGGTTGACAGTTAAAACTATTACAAAATTCCTACACTGCCTGTAATCTGTCCACATCATCTCCAGTGACCTTGCTAGGTTTTTTTTGGGGGGGGGGGATCAGCTGATGAATCTCACTACAGAGTCTTCAGGGCCTTCAGGGTGAGGACTTGCTCTTTCAACTCCTCTTCCAGCTCCCAAACCAAGCTCCGCAGGTTCTCAGCTGACTCTGATTGCGCCCCCTTCTGTAAATGCATTGAGTCTTTTACAAGGCTATACACGTCCAGTGCAAGGAAGAAGCCAGCAAGGGCCATACCTCTGATTCTGGCTTCTTTGGTCATTGCCAGAGCAGTGCCTTCAAAGGTACTACACAACTGACCAGGGCGCCGGACAGAGATTCCTTCACTGGTGCTGAGAATTTGCACATCTGCTACTAAGTGAGGATTCGCTCTGGCAGCCCTGATGGCATTGATGTGCTGCCCAAGGGCTGGCAATTTCTGTGTGATACCGAAGCTTCCTGTACAAATTTTTAATATAACCTTTCCCATAGCAACAACTCCCTTTGTTATGTTCATGGTGGCTGAAACCAGTTCCCTGGCTTTAGCTTCATCTGACCACCTGCTTCTTTCCTCCACAATCTTAGTGGCAACACCAGTCACAGTAGCCACTGCTCCCAGCCCTAGGCTAGTTGTTGACAGCATCAGGCTGCCCCCTGCTGTCACAGGGGCCAAAAATAGACCAAGGATGTTCAGGACTCCAGAGGCAGTGGCAGTAACACCGGTCACCACTTTGGAGATGGTGCAGGCCCTGTGCACTTTGTCAATGTGGTCAGCAAGCGCATGGAGCCTCCTGATGTTTTCCTCAAACTCTCTTTTCAACTGAATTAATGCTTCCATTAACATCTTATCCTGTGGATTCTTTTGAAACCTGTCTTTGTCCTCCACAACAGTGTCTTCTGTAAGCTCCTTCAGAACTGTCTGGAGTGCATCTTCTTCATCCCTGTAACAGCAGAGGTAAAGTGCATAAGAAACCCAGTTTGTTTAGCTGTAAGATGGCCCTCGTAAATCCTACCTTGTTCAAATAGACTTTTACTACAAAACCAATGGAAAAGAATTTACAGATGTATAGGACTTTGCATTCAACAGTGAAGACTTGATCACCACAGATGCCCTATGGTCCTAGGTTGATAGAGATCAATGTACAAAGTCATATCGAGACCCTCTTTAGTGACAAGCACTTAATAAATATGACTTCCCTCAATTCAATGCCATCACAACCAAAATATTTTCCCAGTGGACTCTATTGATGAATACAGGATGTGGATATGAGCCACAAAGGGGACATTTCTTGGTACCCCGTGTAGGTGACCTGGACAATTCCTCAGCCTCTGCCACCAGTGCATTCCAGCTTTCATCTTTAGTCAGCCCGAGCTTCCAGTCCTCTCGGCACGCCGTGTCCTGGAGATACTCAGTGAGTTCCTGGATGTAGCATCTCCTCAGTACTTGGGAAGAAAAAGAATGAGGTCAGAGGACAGAGTGGAAGGGAGTAAATGGAAAATAGTGTTCAGTGGTTAATTGCCAAGTTCCTCAGCATCTGCCCACAGGTACTTACTGAAGTCCGTAGTGTTATGGACTGATCTGTGTCTTCTGAATTCATATTTAAAAGTCTTTATTGGGGCTGGAGAGATGGCTCAGCAGTTAAGAGCACCAACTGCTCTTACAGAGAACCCGGGTTTGATCCCCAGCACTCACATGGCGGCTAAGAACTGTCTTTAACTCCAGTTCCAGGGGAATCTGATGCCCTCTTCTGACCTCTGAGGCATTGCATGACACAACTGCACCAACCTACATGCAGACAATACACTCATACACATAAAAAATAATAAGTAAAAAAATTTTCTAAAAGTCTTTATGTAGGGGCTGGAGAGATGGCCTAGCAGTTAAGAGCGCTGACCGCTCTCGCAGAGGACCCAGGTTCAATCCCCAGCATCCACATGGTGGCTGAGAACCATCTGTTACTCCAATTCCAGGAGAACTCTAGTTCCAGAGGAATCTGACACCCTCTTCTGACCTCCATGGCATTGCATGACACAGGCGCACAAACCTACATGCAGACAGTACATTCATACACATAGAAGAATAAATAAAAATCAAAAAATATATTTAAAAGAGTCTTTATGTCAGGTAACTGCTTTTAGGGCCTTTAAGGAAATAATGAAAATTAAATGATGTCATAAATGTAAGGGCTGGAGAGATGGCTCAGCAGTTTAGAGCACCAACTGTTCTTGCAGAAGACCCAGGTTCAATTCCCAGCACCTACATGGCAGCTAACAACCATCTGTAAATGTAACTCTTGTTTCAAGGGATCAAACACCCTCTTCTGACATAGGTACACTTACATACATGTAGGCAATATGCTCATAAACAAAAAATAAAAATAAGTATTTAGAAAAATAAAGTCCTATGGCTGGAGAGATGGCTCAGCAGTTAAGAGCACTGACTGCTCTTGAAGAGGACCTAGATTCGATTTCCAGCACCCACATGGTAGCTAACAGCCATCTGTAATTCCAGTTCTGGGGAATCCAACTCTCCTGACATCCTCAGGTATTGCATGATATGAGTGCATTTACATACATGCAGGCACATACTCAAAAACATAAAAGTAATAAATAAAAAATATAATTAACAATATCAGAGCTAATTGACTATAGAAAAAACAAGGCTAGATTTGGTGGTTTATTTTATGGCATGAAGAACCCCTTTATAGAACTGCCAAACATGCAAACCTTGATTTGTACAGACAACAGGGGAAGGGATTCCTGTGTGGTAGGGAATTTGGAGTCTCTTCAAACTCTGAAATAACAAAAGCAGGTGGAGAGCCAAGCTACTTCTGGAAGTTGGTAGTAAGATATATGGCTTTCTGTCCCCTCCCCGTTCCTAGGCTGTCCTGTCCACTACTGAGAGACTAGGGGAGAAGAGTGAACCTGGGGAATGTCCCCTAAGACAAATCTAAGAAGGGGGGCTCCATAGATCTAAGGGCAGTAAATACCCCTAGCTCTTCCTGGGGACTGCCTCTCTACCTTCATCTCCTCAGCAGCACTCAGTGTGGAGGCCTAAGGTTGTGCAGCAGAAGCAGGAAGCAGTCAGGGGAGTAGAATGTGGTACCTTTGGAGGCCATGAAGGCTTCTGAGTCCTCGGCACCAGCCTCAGGATCCCTGACAAGTTTTCCTCACAGCTGGTCTGGAGCCCAGGCTGCAGGGAGAAGAAATCAAATGTAAGATGGAGTACGGACAGTTGTAGTGATGCCTGCTCTTTCCTGGTCTCCCCGCGTGTGGCAGACGTCAGAAGGGACTTTGCTCCAAGGACTTCTCTTGGATCTTGGCCCTACCTTTCTGATGCACAACTGGAACCTAGGTTCCCTTCCACAGCTGTGAAGACGCTCTCCATACCACAGACAGAGGAGCTCAGTGAAGCCTCACCTCTCAGAGGCTGCCAGGAAGCTTCCTTGGAGAGGGAGACAAGGGCTTAAAACAGCATGTCCTGAGACTCTAAATTACCTGCTGGGATCAAGTTCAAGCCCGTTCGTCTTGGACACTGACCCTCCCACAGGCTGCAACTTCTCTGTCTTAACTATCCCTCCCCCACCACAACCAACTGGTAGTGCTTCCTATCTCACATGGAATGTTCTGTACCCCCATGTAGTTCTAGAACCAATCAGAACATCCTCATCCCATCTAAACTGCCCCTAGTCTGGGGGATTCATTGAACACAGAACCACCAGTTTCTGAGGACACAGCTCCATTGAATAGAAAGTGTGAAAGTGAGATTTCTTTATGATCCTGAAGTTTCTAGCATTAACTCTGCTTTCACAGACACAGAGGACTAAACCACCCCCAAACAGAGACACAGAAGGTCTGACCTTTGACCTTCTGATTACACATCTCATGGTGCTTATTTGAGTTCTCTAAAGGAAAAGAACAGATAGATAAGATAGATAGATGATTGATAGATAGTAGATAGATGATAGATAGATAGATAGATAGATAGATAGATAGATAGATAGTAGATAGATAGTAGATAGATGATAGATAGATAGAGTGCTGGATAGCTTTAGTGTCAACTTGACACACCTGGGTTGAGGGAGCCTCAATTGGGGAATTGGCTCCATTGGATTGGCCTGTGGCCACATCTGTGGAATATTGTCTTGATGGTCCAGCAGTGTGGGAGGGCCCAGCCCACAATGAGTGGTGCCACCCTGGGCAGGTTGTTGTGTACCGTATAAAAAGGCAGGCTGGGCATGAGCCAGGGGATCAAGCCAGTGAACAGCATTCCTCCATGGTCTGTGCTTCAGCTCCTGCCTCCAGGTTCCTGCCCTGAGTTCCTGCCTTGGGCTCCCTAAGTGAACTGTGACCCAGGAGATGCTGAATAAACCCTTTCCTCCCCAAGTTGGTGTCAGAGTATTTTGTCACAGCAATGGAAGACAAACTAGGATAGATAGATAGATAGATAGATAGATAGATAGATAGATAGATAGATAGCTCCTCTGCAGGTCTTAGTTCTTTCCCTGGTGGGGTGACCCAACCTTCATTCCTGGAGGGTTGGAGACATTTGTTACCCTACCTGGATTGGGTTGTTGCAATTTCCTGCTGACTTTAATCACAGGCCGGGATCACACCAAATGATACCCTAAAGAATCTCCTGCATTCTAGACATAATCTTCCTTGTGGCCATTGTGTGAAAATGGTCCAGTCTCCTGCTGGTAGCCTGGATCAGTCACCCTTCCTAATACTGCTATTCTTAGCCTTTTGACTTAAGGACACCAGAAGCCTAAAGTGGCCAGGGGAAGTCTTAGCTTCCAGATCAATGGAACTGTCTTTGTGTCTCCTAGCAGAAGCACTCCCCCTGTGGAACTAAAACTTCTAAGCCATCAGAGCGCAAAGTCACAAATACAGGAAGCAAAATTGTTCCTAGTATATAACTAGGATGATAGTGAGTGGAGACATTCCCACTTCCATCTCTTGAGTCTAGGACCCATGTGAATCTTATCTATTGGAGAAACAGTACCATATATTGAACACTGATTCAAAGTAGGTACTGCCTTCTGGATGACCCTGCCCCAGCCCTCCAGCCTATTGTCACCTAACTGGCCATATCACTGTGTCTTTAAGGCCATTCCATCATTCAATCAAGGTAGCTGCTTCAAGATGGGGAAATGGTAAGGCCAGTGAACTCCATGAGCATGAGTCCACTGCTGTCTTTGGTTATGAAGTGAGTTCTCTGGTCGAAGCAATGCTGTGTGGAATACCACGTGCTTAAGGCCTTCTGCAAGTCCCTGGATAGTAGTTTGGGCAGGAGAATTATGCTCAGAAGAAGAAAATCCATAATCAGAATAAGTTTCTAGTCCTGTTAGGGCAAAATGCTGTCCCCTCCATGATGGAAGTGGTCTAACATCGTCAACCTGCAACAGGTTGCCAGCTGGTTACCCTGGGGAATAGTGTCATATTAGGGGTTCAGTGTTGGCTCTGCTGTTGGCAGATCTGGCTCCCAGCAGCTGCTATAGCCAGGTCAGCCTTGGTGAGTGGGAGTCCATGCTGTTGAGCCCATGTACAGACTCCATCTCTGCCACCATGGCCATGTTGTTCATGAGGCCTTTTAGCAAGGACAGGGATAGCTGGAGAAAGAGGCTGCTGTCCACCAAATGGGTCATTCTCTCTACTGGAATGTTGATCCCATCCTCTGCTGAAATGAGACACAACAGCTTCGTGTCTCTTGCCCATTTGAAGAGATCTGCCCATGCACTTCTTCCCTAAATGTCTTTCTCACCAACTTTCCAGTCATGCTCCTTCCAGTCCCTCACCATCCAGCCAAATCATTGGCTACAGCCCGTGACTCAGTGTACAACCACACATCTGGCCATTTCTCCTTCAAAGCGAAGTTCTGCCCACCGTGAGATGGACTTCAGCCAAAGCTCCCTGTATCTTATCACGTGATTCCATAGCCCCACTTTAACTGGAGGCCACAGCACTTTTTAGGATCTCCCAGAATCAGTGTCAGCTCAGAACCAGGATCTGACAGGCCCTAGAAAGTCTGATTATTTGCTTTTCCTCAATATACAGTTACCCTAGTGAAAGGCCACAGGTCCCTCTGGGGAAAGATGGGAGAAAGGCTAAGAGTATAACTCTTCAGATTGTATTAAGATGCTTCTTCAAAGGAACTGGACTTCCCTTCATTCAAGGGGTTCTGGGTCTGTAAACTGGCTTAAGTCTAGAAATTGGTTGACTGGATGGGACTCCCTATTGCTCTGTGTAGTGGTTTGAATGAGAATGTCCCCCATCGGCTCCAAGTATTTGGACATTTTGTCCCCAGTTGGTGGCACTGTTTGGGTAGGTCTTAGAAGGTGTGGCCATGCTGGAGGAAGCATGCCATTGGGGATAGGCTTAGAGAGTTCAAAAGGCCTTTCCAATCTCCAGTCATTCTCTCTGCTTCCTGTGCCTGCTTGAAGATGTGAAGCTCTGGTTTATGCTCCTGCTGAGACACCTCCTGCCACCATACTTCCCACTGACTTTAATCACAGGCCAGGATCACACCAAAAGATGCCGTAAAGAATCTCCTGCATTCTAAACATAATCTTTCTTGTTGCCATTGTGTGAAAATAGACTCTAATTTCCCTGGAACCATCAACTATAACCTCAAATAAACTCTCCCTTTTGTAAATTCCCTTAGTCAGGATGGTTCTATCACAGCAACAAGAAAAGTGACTAATGCACTATAATGGAAAGTAGCCTTTCTGTCTTTTGTTCTAGAACTTGTCTGCTTCTACAGTCCAAATAAGAACTTAGTAGGCTTCCTATGTATTTGGTCCTGGAAAGCACCACAATTGACTAGCCAGTGCTGAGATCCATTCACATCATGCCCTTATAGGCATTCTTTCACTTTTGCTGCCAATTACAGTAACTAAACTCACCTTGCCTTTGGCGATTCAATGCTCCCACCCAACCCTACTCTGGTTCAGTTAACCTCATTACATTTACTTCATGCAACTGAGCAGTGGCATCTCCAACTCTAATTCTGGCACATGGAAAAGAGAAAAAAAAAGCCTTTCAAATGTGCTGATGCCTCTCTCTTCATTTTACACATTATAGCACCAGTGGACAATGTGTCCTCTGGGCCGTCTCATTGTATATGATTACACTTTACATATAGAATCCATTCCAGTATTCCAATTTGCCTGAATATTAAAATCCCTTCATCAACACTAAGCCAAGAGATATCAGGCATCTCTAATTCTTACCCAGTAGGCTATCTTTTGATAAATACTATAGCCAACCAATCAAATAAGCTTTTGGAACTTTTTTAAATATGAAATTTTTTATATTAAACCTAGCATCTCCCCTTAGGAGGCTATAGTGATAAACTCAATCTGATCCAATTTTATGTTCTATCCACCATTACCCCACACCCTTCAAATCCATTCCCATACATATTCTCCAAATGTTTGAATGAATTTGCTAATTCATTAAGTTCTTTAGTGGTATAATATACCTCTTCATGGACTACAGGCTCTATCTAGCCTCTAAGGGTCTTGAATCTGGTTATAGGTTTAGAAGCAACAATTGGTGGCACTGAGGGGCATCAGCATTGTTTTGCCCAGACACGACTATATATATATAGTCAATAATTCTTTGCTCCTCACAAGAATTGAGTTGGAAGACTCAAACACATTTATCTTCATAATTCCTTTAAATAGTTCACACACCATGATTTTCAGTGATCTCCATGTTACCACAGAGTCTTTATAACCATAGTTTTCCTTGAGTTGGAAAGCCAGCTCCAGTTATCACCAACACCATTCGTCCTTTCAAGATTGTTTCTTTAGAACCACCCATCTCTCTCTCTCTTTCTCTCTCTCTCTCTTTCTCTCTCTCTCTCTCTCTCTCTCTCTCTCTCTCTCTCTCTCTCTCTCAATTTATTAGACTGGCTTACAAGATAGAGCCTGAGTTGTGCAACAATGACTACAGCACAGTTAAGAGGCTGAGAATCTGGTAGTTGCTCGGTCCATGGGACTGGATGTCTCAGAGTCCCAATCTGGCACGCTGAAGGCCTGGAGGATTCTTGGAGATCTGCTGGTCTTCAATCTCCTTTGGAACACAAGGAAGTTGATTCTAATATTGGGGAAGGAATGCCACAGCAACAAGATAGACGCGACAGTGAGTGAGAGAAAAAGCAAGCAGGCAAAAAGCAAAAGCTCCCTTCTACCATGTCTTTTGTATGGGCTGCCATCAGGAGGTGAGGCCCACATTGGGGTGGGTCTTCTGGCTTCAGATAACCTGTCCAAAAAAAGCTCTCACGTTTCAGTTAACTCCAGATTTAGTCAAGTGGACAACCAAGATTATCCATCACCATGCTGAATACATTATTGCACAACACTCCCCTTCTTGCCCCACACTGATATCCTGTCTACCCAACTACTATGGTGAGGCATCTCAAGACGGCCCATAGCCATATTATGACCTCAGCTAAGCCCACGGGTTAAAACTTAACTCAAAATATAGGAATAAAAAGGTTTAATTCAACTGAACTAGGGCAGGAGTTTGAGAACAGGTCAGTGTGTACCTGGTGGCTTGGGAACTAATTCTGTTAACCTGGAATCACAGCTTTTGTACTTTCTGCTTGGCTTGCTTTTAGAGAATAGGAATTATTGGAGGGGTTTTCCACCCCTAAGCTTGGGAACTTAAATTTTTTACTCCTGGATATGTTTTTTTCTGTATAAAACTCCTCCCTACCACAGCTCGAGGCTGCACACCTGAGACTGAATGTCCAGTGTGTGGTCATCAGCTGACTAAAGACCTTCTTTTGGCATCCTTTTATATATGAGTGGTTTTATCTGGTGGAATTACCCCATTACAAGACAAAGTACTACCTTCCTTCTCCATCCCCTACAGACTTAACAGGGGTCAGGGGAGGCCCAGGGAAGGCAGACCTGCTACCTACCTTACCAACCTCCTTCAGAGAATAGTCAGGAATACACAGTTAACCCCAGGACCTGGCACAGATGAATTTCTCCATTTCCAAAAGTAGTGAGGACCCACCACAGCCTCCTTCTCTTGAGAACATGTTGACTAAGTCTCAGGCACTGTGGCATCTGAGCTAAGCATCAGGAAGCTAGGTAATCCCATCTGGTGGTTTCCCATCCGAAGGGACAGCCAGCCCCCAACCTGGCTGCCAGTTCAGCTCTGCTGCTGCCATGGAACTGTGACCTTGATGAGCTCGTCCCTAAAGTGGCCAATAATCCTTCCCTTCAAGAGCCACTGAGAGAGTAAACTGGTGTGGGAGATTAAGAGAGCCCCGACTTACCCAGGATTCTTCCCCTAGATGAGTTTGAAGGAAACCAGCTGTCCTTGTCTGTGTAGATCAGATCACCAGCTGCACAGCAGAATCCTAAGCGAAACTTCCTGCTTGATACATCCAGCATAGGAAAGGGAAAATGAAAGTCTCAACTTCTGACAGATCAAAAGTCCAATCCATATAATAAAATGCCCTCATAAGGGTACCACCCAGGGCCCCAGCCTTCTTGCTGAGCCACTCTGAAAAGCAACCTCACCCCACACTCCAAGTCCTTGGCCAAATTGATTTCACTTGGAACTTCTCTATGGTCTTCAGGAAAGACCTTGGAACCACAGACTGTGGGACACTGAAGGGATCACTGTATACACGACCCAGCTCTGCCTACCAGTCTCTCTACCAGCACACCTCTTCATCCTCACATTCAAAAAACCTCATTCTGTCGTCTCCTGATGCTAATGGTGGTGCTACAGTTCAGCGTACCTGTCACATGAACATGTGTTTTGCATGGAGTACCTGTGCCGTGCCTGGAATCACCATGTATTGTTTTCTCCCAGAATCTCCCAGCATCCTCCATGGCAGACTCCTGTACTCCCTGTTTGGTTCCCATGATAATTGGAGAAGAGGGGCCAAGTTCACTGTCTGGTCCAAGTCTCTTATTTATAAACCCAAGTAGCTCCACATCTGTGGGATAGCTGTGGTTTGCTCTAGGTAAAAGGGACTTAATCAAGACTGGGCCCAGGGGCCCAGAGACCCCTATATCAGGATTCATTTTATCCCATACATATGTCCTTAAGGCTTGAAGGCCATTCCCACCCAGTTTCTGAGAAAAGGAAGCAGGTGACACAATATACTTACATATTGTAATGCTTACTTTATTATTTCATTTGGGGTTTAAATTAACTTCTTAACAATGACATAGCTCAGAGTTTTCCAAATCAACGTGTAATTATTGCTAGTGACATGGGGGATGGGCTATGACTTTTCAGGTGAAGAAACATTTTCTTGTTTAAAGTTATTTTCTACTTTTTTTCTCTCTCTAAACTTCCTTGTTCCAGTCTCTTTCCCTTTTCTAAGCATGGCCTTAACTTGGCAGTCAAATGAAACTACAGTGGTTGCAGAATCTTGAAAATGTCCACATAAATTCTGGGCCAGCCATGTTGGACCCCTCTTGTCAGAGCAGAGATTAACCAGAACATTTACATACTGCTAAACAACGTAATTGGTGTGGGATAAAATATATCTTCTTTGAAATGGACTTATCACTGGACACGCTGTGAACTATGGAATCTATTCAGAGGGAGGAGCTAAAGGCAGAGCCTGGTGGCAGTTCCTGCACTTCTACAAGAAGGTACACGGAACTCTGAGGTACCCTGAGGCATTTAAAAATCCCATCATGCAGGGCTGGGCTTTCTCTCTTGTGCCATTTTAACAGCATGGCAGGAGCACAGAAATCATGCCAGAGCTTTGAGCGGCCATGTTTATTTCCAGAACCGGCTGCTCTGCATGGCTCCTGTGAGTGTTTGCTTTTTCACCTTCACTTTGTAGGCAAGCCCAGTAAATTCTCTAGTCTACTGAAGATTTGAGAGTCCTCTCCTTCCATTGCCTAGTAACCAGGGAACAAGGAAATGGCAGAGGCAGGGTGGGACGGCTGGGCACTGTATGTGTGGCTTTGTGCTGTGGGTGCCCCTGCCCCAGGAGGAAAATTCTCTGTGACAGAATGAGGTACAGATTTATCTGAATAAGAGTTTCAACCTCCAGATGAAAATGGAACTGAAAACCTCAAGAAGCCAATTTTTGTACACATGCTCAATAAAAAAATAATAATTCACTAAAAATAAATTAATTTAAATAAAAATAAATGTTTAATATAAAATGGGAAAAATAAAAGATGGAAAGAAAGTCTTACTAGCAGAATTAATCAAATGGAAAAAAAGAATATCAAGACTTGAAAGAAAGAAGCAGGTATTGCTATATTAATATCTGACAAAATAGACTTCAAAATAAAATTAATCAGAAGAGAGTAATCATTCTGATCAAGAGAACAATCAACCAAGAAGACATTGCAATCACAAATATATGTGCACCAAATTCTAGCACACCTAATTTCAGAGATTACTACTGAACTTCAAGACACAGATTGACCCCAACTAATCAATAGTAGGCAACTTCTACACTCCACACTCTCTCCAATACACAGATCATCTGAACAAAGAATAAACAGAGAAACATCTGAATTAAATGACATCATACATCAAACAGATCTAATAGGCATTTGCAGAATATTTCACCAAAACGCCAAAGAATACATTCTACTCAGCAGCCCATGAAAGTTCATGTAAAATGGATCACATACTGGGGCACAAAAGGAACCTCAACAAATATAAAAACTGAACTAATTCCATGTTTATTATCTGAGCATCACAATGCAATAAACCTTAAAATCAATAGCAAAAAGTCTGGTAATTCCATAAATTCATGGATATTAAACAATTCACTTCTGAATGATGCTAAAGAAGAAATCAAGAAAGAAATACAAGTATTTTAAACAAATTGAAGATGATAATACAATACAACAAAACCTCTGGAACATATTAAAAGCAGTTCTAAGAGGGACATTTATAACTCTAAGCATTTACATTAAAATATCATAAAGATCACAAATAAATGACTTAATTATACAACTCAAGAATCTTGAAAACCAAGAACAAGACCACCCCATGCCTATCAGATGAGAAGAACTAATAAAAATCAATGAAATAGAAATAAAGCAAGTGACTCTAGATATGCTCAGTGGATGAACTTGCACTGAGCAACAGCCAAGGACACTAATTGGGTACAATAGGCCTTAAAACAAATGAAAGAATGTATGAATTCCAGTGGGGTGCTGTGGGAGGGGCCAGTGGAGAAGAGGGTAAAAAGGTGATTAAGACTGACTGAGATGTTATGTATAAAATACACAAAATTTCAACAAAAAAAAGAAACAAAGAAAACAATGTATCTAAGGTCTGGTTTTATTAAAATCTAAACAAAATAGACAGACCCTTATTGCCACTAACCAACAGAAAGAAAGACCAAAATGAGACATAAAATGGAAACATTGCAACAGATACCAAAATAATAAGGAAATGCTTATACTCTATTAAATTAGAAAACCTGAAAAAAAAAAAACCTTCTAGATTCAATGGAGCCGTCAAGATCAACAACAAACCCATAACAAATAAGGTGATAACAAACACTCCCAACTAAAAAGAAATCCTAGGTCCAGATGAATTCACAATAGAATATTACCAAACCTTCAAAGAAGAGCTACAACCAATGCTGCATAAATTATTTTAAAAGATAGAAACAGAGGTAGAACACCTGTGTGGAGCTCTAGGTTCCGAGACCTGGACCACCACTCTGATGAAGGACATGGACAACCAACGTGAAGGAAGACTGACAAGGTTTTATTTCTGAATTTTAAGCTTTTATGTCTCTCACAGGTTGTATAGGTTACCCCAGGACAATTATAGAAAGCTACACAATGTATATGTTCTAGATGTAAGGAAGGCTTTAGGAGAAAAAACAGAATCCAAGGTTCAGTAGGCCTAGTCGTAAAAGTAAACAGGGAACATAGTGACATTGGGTTTCAGCAATATCTATAACAATTCCTGTGTTTACATCCCAAGTATAAAATTCAGGGCAGAGTCTTAGCCAAACTCTTCAGGATTCTACCAAGCCCAAGCATTCAAGCACAATCACACCAAGTTGGCCCTCCCCAACTCTTCAGGCTTCTTTCAAGGCTTTGGCATTCATCCAGCAAGAGCATTCACAACTCCACAGCACCCAAATTCTTCCTATCAAGCCACTATTACCCCAGTACCAAAACCAGGCAAAGATACAACCATAAAGAATACAGGTTAAGCCGGGCATGGTGGTGCATGCCTTTAATTCTAGCACTTGGGAGGCAGAGGCAGGTGGATCTCTGAGTTCAAGGCCAGCCTGGTCTACACAGTGAGCTCCAGGCCAGGTGGGATTAAAGAGAGACCCAGTCTCAAAAATACCAAAAAAAAGAAGAATACAGGTTAATATCCTAATGACAAAGATGCAAAAATTCCCACTAAAATGTTTGCAAACCTTATTCAGGAACCTATCAAAAAGATGATCCACCCTGATAAAGTTAGCTTTATTTCAGAGATGCAAGGATGATTCAATATACATAAGTAAAAAATGTAATAAATCAGAGCTGGGCATGGTGGCACATGCCTTTAATCCCAGCACTTGAGAGGCAGAGTCAGGGGGATCTCTATGAGAGTGAGGCCAGCCTGGTCTGCACAGTGAGTTCCAGGCCAGCTTGTGGGTACAGAGAGACCCTGTCTCAAAAAGACAAAAAAAAATCTAATAAATCAAATAAACAGACTTAAAGACAAAAATTACATGATCATCTCAATACATGCAGAAAAACTTTTTTACACAATACAACATCTCTTCATGGTATAAGTCCTAGGGGAAAAGTGTCCTGGATGGAACACAGCTTAACATAAGTAAGGCTACATACAACAAACTCACAGCCAAGATTATTCTAAATGGAGAAAATCTTGAAATATGTCAATTAAAATCAGTGACAAGAAGACTTGAGAGAATCTCTAGCAGTCATAAACAACTGCTAGGGGAGAAGAGTCTAATAAGCTGAACTTTGGAGAAGAGATTCTCAGAGTGTAAAGCTGCTTCCCTGCTGTGCAGAGAGCTCCAGGGTTAGCACTTTTGTGAGTCATCACCTCTCTTGGGGTGGCCTTTTGATGAAGCAGCTGATCCTTCTAAGTAACCCCTCCCCCATATTCCTGTTAGAAACCCCAGTGAGATTCACTGGTTCACCAAGTTGGACATTGGTACAATCATCACTTTCATCTGACATGTGTTCCCCTTCTAAATATAAAATGTGTGTTCCATCTTCCCAGGAAAAGTCTGTTTCGAAATACCAATGACCTCATTAATGTTTCAACTTCTTGAGAGACAAAAGATATTGGACCAGGTGAGTAGATTCTTGGATCATAATGGTAGGGGATATAAATAGTAAAGACATCCCAGAGGAGGTCTCCAGCCAATCAGCCAGCTCGGTGTGCGCTTACTCTATCCAGTCAATCCCTTGGCTGCAGATAAGCACATCTTTCTCATACAGACAAACAACTCCTGAAGCTGTTCTGACAAACCAAGACAAAAGAAAATGCATGTTGGAGTTTATCATCGTATGAGTGGTCCTTTATGCACGCATGGCCGACATCCACATGCTGTTTGTTGTTCTTCTCTCCTTGGCTTAGCTCCGACAAGGAGAGGGGAGGGCCCGCCAGGGATATTACCCGAGGAAATACAAAGATAAAGACAGACATATAGACAGACACACATACATGGATTCAGGGAAGACCTGAGGGAATAGACTTAATTTTATCGTTGGAACTCAGGGCTTATATACTAACCCAGGCATGGGCCAGGAAACGTACATACAATTGGGGGCTGGGGCAGGTAATTGGAACAGGGGAACCTCAGGCTAAAATCCAGATCAAAGTTCTTTCCTGAGAGATCAAAGGACAGTCCAGACATTCACAGGTCTGTGAGAGACAGCAGGCGTCAAGGCTGCCAAAAGAACAGCCACAAATTCACTCATCCCTCCTCAAGTTGGCCGAACATCCAGATAATCTGCACATACTGCATCTCATTGTTAGATCATGGAGTGCAAGGTGCCTAACTTCTGTCTGTCTGTCTGTCTGTCTGTCTGTCTCTCTCTCTCTCTCTCTCTCTCTCTCTCTCTCTCTCTCTGAAGCAAAGCAGTACAATAGAGGCCACGACCCCCCATTGCTGCCCCTGCACACTGCGAGGTCGACATTCGCTCTGTGTTTCCACCTCCCTGCTTGTGGGAAGCAGCTTCGGGAACTTGTAGAAGACTTGACATCAGTGGCATCCTTCGTGGGGGACCAAGCCAGCCCACCTGACTACCATAACTAGCCACAGGCCAGGTGGAAAATGGCCAACAATTTCCTTGTGCTTGAAGTGTCGTGACTATGAGGGAACTTGAGGATTTCCTTTCCTTTAAAGACTCAGGTTAGTCAGAGAGCAAAAAGCAGGAATCAGAAGGCTCGAGACAGAATCACGCCTCTGCCACTCCGTGGGGAGACTGTTTTCTGTTTTTCTACCTCTGGGAGCACTCTGAAGTAGAAAGGAAATGTCAATCACACCTGTTATACCAGCTGTTGTCTTCTGGATGAGAGTCAGAGGACTCTTCCCCGCCCCAAGCACTTTCTACCTCTGATTTCTCCTCCCATATTCCAGATGCTCCCAAGCCTCTATATCCCAGCTGATATCCTTTAAAGTCTTTGCCTCCATACCCTGGGAACTTAACCAGAGGTTTCCTAGATGAAATCCCTTTGCAAGAAATTAGAACAAGAAAAAAAAAAGAAATTAGAACAACAACTGAAGGCTGCAACAATGTCCTTAAGGCTTTCTCACCCTGTGATTTAAAAGACATCAAAAAAGAACTGGGGGCCTTCACTAAAAACCCTCATCAATATTTTTAAAATATTTTATCCATTATTTAAAAAAATTTTGATTGAGGTCTGTATATTTCACACCACGGTTCTTAATCAGTTTAGGCCCCCTCCACCATCCATGACCCCCAACCCCTGACCTCATGTATTCTGTAATACATGTTAAGTCCTATCCAGGCAAGCATTTTACCTCAGATATCCTTCAGTGCAAATTCATCCACTGGACTCTAGAAAGCCTATCTAGCAATCATAAGTAAGGCATACTCATTCCTGACCCTGTAGTAATCAGTCCCCAACAGTTTTCACTCTAGGGTTGGCCTGCCATCCATTTCTCTCAGTCTACTCTGAGCCCTTGTCTGAATGAGTTGACATGGATCCTGTTCTCAATGCCACCATTGGCACAAGTTCACATGTGCAAGTTTCCAATGTCCTGAAAGCCTCTGCTTCCCTGTGTTCATGAATCAACCCTGGCTCTTACAATCTTTCCACAATGGTCTCTGAGCCATGAGTGGGAGAGTTTTAATCTAGGAGTCCTATCCAGTTTTAATCTAGGAGTCCTATCCAGTTTTAATCTAGGAGTCCTATCCAGTCTTTTATTCTCTAAAACTTGGACAGTTGTGGCCTTCTGTGTGTATCGCACTCTGTTGCATAAGGAAGGTTCACTGGTGAGACTTGAGGGATGCACTCATTCTCTCTCCACACTCTGTTCTGCTATATTCCATAAACCTTAGGTTAGATGAACTGGGCATCTCGGATGTATGTTCTCTCTGTCTGAACAGTTGTGGGATTCTTCAGTAGCCACCATCTGTTGCAAAAAGCTTCTTTGATGAGTGATGTACAGTATACCTGACTGTAAATATAAGAATCCATATTTAGCCTATGGTAAGAAATTTCATTTGTCTAGAGAAATGACTGAGATAGGGTTTTCTCTATGATTTATGACATCTCCAGCCACATGTATTTCACTGTGTTTACAAGGCCACTTCTACTGAGAAGTTTTTAAGTCCAGTTAGAAAGCTGTCAATTGCCCTGCGGACAACAGTGCCACTGCTGCACCAACAGACATAGCTCGCTTGCTGGTCGTTATGATTAGTAGGCTTTAGGGCTGATTCTCTACCTTAGCAGTGTGTGTCATCTCATGTAGCACTTTGAGAGCTTAGCTTTAGGTAGAAGCTTCCAGGGCAGTTCCTGCTCTACTGCTCCAAGTCCTGTATCTGAAGCATGTCCTGTCTTCGGCAGTAGGGCTTATCCTCTAGTTCTGGGAGAGAACCAAGAGCTCTGACCATAGCCTGTGTTAAGTGGGAGTCTTTGGGCCACTCTCACCAACAACTCAAAGGGAGGGCTGTCCTAACTAGCACAGTAGGGCCCACAGTTATACATGACGTTCGGACGCTCACTGTGTGTGCATTTCAGGGCATCTCATTTCCCTCTGGCTTCCCTAGCCCGCCAAGATCCATTCATCACTATGCTGTCTTCCTCTGATCCAACCTCCTTCCTGTGTCCACAGTCCCAGAGCACTACTATCCCCATCCCCACTGTGGTGGTTTGAATGAGTGTCCCCCATAGGCTTTAAGTATTCAGACATTTGTCTCCAGTTGGTGGCATTGTTCTTGGAGGTCTTAGAAGGTGTGGCCATGCTAGAGGAAGTACGTTATTGGGGGCAGGCTTAGTGAATTTAACAAGCCTCGTGGTCTCCAGTCACTCTCTCTCTCTCTCTCTGCTAACTGTGCTCATTGCGAGATGTGACCCTCGGCTTGCTGCTCCAGCTCCAGCTGCCATGCCTCTCACCACAATGGACTCTAATTCCCTGGAACCGTCGATCGTAAGCTCAAATAAACTCTTCCTTTTATAAGTTCCTTGGTGATGGTGTTTTATCACAGCAACAAAAATGTGACTAATACAGTTATTTGGTACCAGAAGTGGGGTGTTAGCTGTGAAGAACCTGACCATGTGGATGTTTGGAGAAATGTGGAAGACTTTGGAAATTTGGGCTAGAAAAACTGTTGACTACTGTAAGCAGAGCTTAAGGGGCCATTCTAGTAGAAGCCTGGAAGAAAGCACTGCTGCAAAAAATGTAGTTCCAGAGGAAAATAAAGACTTAGGCAGCAACTGGGATATTTTGATAAAGAGTCTGGCAGCAGTTTGCCCACAGCCCAAATGCTTGCCTGAAGCTAAGTTGAAAAACAATGAACTAATGTCTTTGGTGGAGGATATTTCAAGACAGCCTAATGTAAAAATGGTGGCGTGGCTTTTAATGGTGAATATTATACAGATCTACAGTGAAAAAGAGCAAATGGGGCAGAAGGAAATGCAGAATGTACAGTTTGGATCTGAAAAGTACACTAGGAAGATTAAAGGTGTGGCCAAGGTATGTGAAGGAGAGGCACCTTTTCATAAGGAGACTAAAGTAATTAAGGAGAGGCCTGGAGATTTACAAGTAAACAAAAGAATCAGTACCTTCAGGGCAAGA
>VZQC01000945.1:0-74104 GCA_009823505.1 Rhizomys pruinosus
CTGGGCAAACTGCTGCCAGACTCTATCAAAATGTCCCAGTTGCTGCCTAAGTCCTTTATTTTTCCCTGGAACCACATCTTTGGCAGCCATGCTTTCCTCCAGGCCTCAACTAGAATGGCCCCTTAAGCACTGCTTACAGTAGTCAACAGCCTTCCCAGCCCAAAGTTCCAAAGTCTCCACACTTTCCAAACATTACACATGGTCAAGTTTTCACAGCCAACAGCCCCACTCTCTGGTACCAAATAACTGTATTAACTCACTTTTCTGGTGTATGCTGTGATAAAACACCATGGACCAAGGAACTTCATACAACCAGAGAGTTTATTGTTGAGCTTATGATGGACGGTCAGGGAATTAGAGCCATTTGTGGGAGACGGTGGTGGCTGGAGTGGAAGCAGCTAGCCAAGTCACATCTCAGTCAAGAGCAAGGAAACAGATGAGATGCAACTGTAACCACAAGGCTTTTGAACTCATAGCCTGCCCAGTGAACTTCCCCAGCATCTGGCTACACCTTCTAGACCTCAAACACAGCGCCACCAGCTGAGAACAAAATGTCTGAAAATTACAGCCTATAGGGACACTTCATGCCAACCCACCACACTTGGTAGATAATTTTATGTTTAACGATCTTAAATAGTAATAGAGCCAGGCGTGGTGGCGCACGCCTAATCCTAGCACGTGGAGGCAAGCGAGGGGGCTATCATTTGGTGAGTTCACGGCAGCCTTACAGCATAGAGTTCCAGGACGTGGGAGAACAGGGAGGACCTCTGTCTCAAAAGACCAAAAAAAAATAATACAAACACTGGTATATTGCATAAATGTACATAAATGTGCGATATAATGTTATTATATCTTTGATGTGTTGCCATTACTACAGTAAAACCCCTGCTTTGTTTTCATACTGAAGAGGGTGCCTTATGATTCTATATATGTGTATTTAATTTCCTGAATCGAAGCATTTAGCAGTCTGAAATATTTGAAATGTGCCAGAGTACAGTGTATATAATTTCCTTTGAGAATTTTGCTTGATTAATTTAGATCTGTCTTACTAACTGGTGTTCCACACTCATGTACTAGTCAAATATATAATGAGCCCAGCAAGAGGTACAAAATTTGTGCCAGGAATGTAAACAAAACAATATTCAGAAGATAATATTCAAGAGCTGGAGAAATGGATAAGAGTACTGGATGCTTTTGAAGAGGACCTGGGTTAAATTCCCAGCATCCACATAACTCCTAGCTCCAGGGAATCCATCATCCTCTTTCACCTCCTCAGGTATTGCATGACACAGGTGCATTTACACAGATGCAGGCAATATACTCATACACATAAGAAAAATAATAAATAAAAAGGAAGATAATATCTATATTTATACTCTAGCTCCTCCAAAGTTGGTGCAATTATCCGGTGTTTGTTTTCATGTGTGTTTTCCTGCAGAGTTGATCTGTAATCTGATGAAGGCTTTAATTCTCTTTAAAGAGAAGTTATGGACATGTATAGCCTTAACTGTTTGAGTCACACTTACAAGACAATTACATATGGACCACACTCAGATGGCGCATTAGGCACCAGTACAGTTATATCAATTTACTCAATGCTGAAATGATCTGGAAAAATTTGAACTTCAACTTACCTGAGTAACTTCTGAAAAATTTTAGGAATTATCTTTTTTTCAGTTGCATATTAGTAGAAAGAACAATAATTCTTTCCACAGGCACTTAATTTGTATTCATGATCCTATGAATAAATAAGCTATATTTGTTCTCTTGTTCTGAGCCATTCTGACTGGAATGAGATGAGTTCTTGAAGTAGTTTTTGATTTGCACTTTCTTATAAGAATGTTGAACATTTTTCAAGCATTTTCATAGCCATTTTTTTATTTCTTTTTTTTAAATGATGTTTTGTGTATTTCAAATATCATCTTTCAGTCCAATTTAGATGTATTCTCCTCTCTCTGCCCCCATCCCACACCGGTTCTTGCATTCTGCCATACATGTCTTGCACATTTGGGATGGACTTGCATCTTTCTCTAAGTCTCTTCAAATATTTATTTTTCTGCAGAGGATTGTTGTTTGGGGCTTTTCTTTGACCCAGTCCCTATGTTGTTGTACTCCCTTTGTGTTCCTCAAACACCTATATAAACATCATATATATATATCATATATTATATATTATATATTATATATATATATATATCACCTCAGAATAAAACTGTATGTTAATTCCAAAATAGTTTGGCATTCATATTTCCTCCTTTAATTTTATATTTCTCTGAAATATGAATACATATTCTTCTACCCATATATGTAATTAAATTCTGAAAATAAGTGGTTGGTCTATTCTTGAGACCAATAAGAGAGTCTCATTATAACAGCACAGTTGCTTTCAGATAAAAAGAAATATAACAATAACATTCACTTGCTTTTCAACAGGGGATTTGGTGTTAGGATAAACAAATGAGGGAAACCATTCACTGTTTGTTTTTATGGGACTGTGTTATTTCACTTAGCATAATGACTTCTAGTTCCATCAATTTACCTGCAAATTTCATGATGTCATCTTTCTTTACTGCTGTAGAGAACTTCATTGCATAAACATATCACTATTTCTCTATCCACTCATTGGTTGAGGGGCATTTGTGTTGGTTCCAGCTCTTCATTATTGTGAAGAGAGCTGCAATAAACATAGATGTGCCTGTATATTTGTCATAGGATGAGTTTGTGGGTATATACCCAGGAATGGTATGACTGGGTCATGTGGTAGGCTCATTTTGAGTCTTTTAAGGGCTCTCCACACTGCTTTCCATAGTGGTTTTATGAGTTTACATTCCCACCAGCAGGAGATGAATGTTCCCCTTTCCCCACAGCCTCTCCAGCATTTGGTGTGTTTTGTTTTCTTGATCTTAGACAGTCTTGGAGTGAGATGATATCTTAGATTGGTTTTAATTTGCATTTCCTTAATTAATAATGATATTGAACATTTTTTAAAGATGTTTCTCAGCCCTCTTTACTTCCTCACTGGTGAAGTCTCTGTTGAGCCCTTTACTCCATCTTTTGAGTAGGTCATTTATTTTCTTTCTTCTTTGTTTTTTGAGTAGTCTATATATTCTGGATGTTAATGCTCTGTCAGATGTATCAGTGGTGAAGGTTTCCTCCCACTCTGTGGGTTTTCTCTGCACTTCCTTGATTGTTTCTTTCACTGTACAGAAGCTTTTGAGTTTAATGAAATTCCCATTTGTCAACTGTTGACCATATTTCCTGTGCAGCTGCTGTTTGATTTAGAAAGTCTTTTCCTATGCCTATGTCTTATAGGTTGCTGCCATTTTATTCTATTACCTTCAGGGTTTTGGGATTCACATTGAGATGTTTGATCCACTTGGAGTTGATTTTTGTACAGGGTGAGAGGTAGGCTATTAATTTTATTCTTTTACAAATGGTGATCCACTTTTGCCAGCACCATTTGCTGAAGAGGCCTTCTTTTCTCCATTGAGTCTTTTTGGCCCGTTTGTCAAGTATGGGTTCACTGAAATTGTATATGCTCAAGTTTGGATCTTCAATTTTGTTCCATTGGTCAATGGATCTGTTTTTGTGCCACTACCAGCCTGTCTTTATGACTATAGCCCTGTAATATAGCTTGAAGTTTGGTAAAGTGATTCCCCTCTCTTTTGCTCAGGGTTGGCTTATCTATTTGAGGTCTTTTGTTTTTCCATATGAATTTAAGGATTTTTATTCCAAGTCTGTGAAGAAGCTCATGGAGATTTTTATTCGGATTGCATTGAATCTGTGTATTAATTTGGGTTGAATGGAAATTTTTACTGTATTAATTTTTCCAATCCATGAGCATGGGAGGTCTTTCCATCTTTTGATGTCATCTTCAATCTCCTTCACCATTTAAAAATTTTTGCTTTAAGGTCTTTGTTATCTTTTGTTAGTTTGTTCCCAGGTATTTTATTTTATTTTATTTTATTTTATTTTATTTTTCGTCTGCAATGAGGGATAATTTTACCTCCTCTGTTCCTATTAGTTCTCCTTTAATTTCCCTTTTTGCCTTATTGTCATAGAAAGTATTTCAAGCACTATATTGAAGAGGAGTGGCTGTAGTGGACAGCCTTGCCAGGTTTCTGCCTTTAAGGGGAATGCTTCCAATTTTTCTCCATTTAAAATGATGTTGGCAGTGGGTTTGTTGTAAATGACTTTGATTATGTTGAGGAATGTTCCCTCCAGGCCAATTCCTTCTAGGACATTAAGCACAAAAAAATGTTGTATTTTGCCAAAGGCTTTTTCTGTGTCAATTGAGATGATCATGTCATTTTTGTCTTTCAGTCAATTTGTGTTTTATGATATTTATTGATTTACATATGTTGTACCATCCCTGCAACTCTGGTATGAATCCTACTTGATCCTGATGGATGATCTTTTTGATGTGGGTCTGTATGCGATTTGCAAGTATTTTGTTGAGAATTTTTGCATCTATGTTCATTAATGTGGGGGGGTCTGTAGTTTTCTTTTTTGGTTGTGTCTTTGCCTGGTTTTGTTATTAGAGTGATGCTGGTTTCATAGAAAGAATTTGGGAGATTTCCCTCTGTTTGTATCCTTCTAAACAGTTTGAGTAAGTAATAATGATTGTAAGAACTCTTTAAATGTATTATAGAATTTTGCTGTGGACACACCTGGGCCTGGGCTTGTTTTATTAACGGTTTTTTTTATTACATTTCCAATTTCCTCAAATATTATGGGTCTGTTTTAACTGTCAATCTCTTCTTGGTTAAGTTTTGTTGATTCTCAGGCTTTAGGATATTCATCCATTTCTCTTAAGTTTTCAAATTTAGGGGCTGGAGAGATGGCCTAGCAGTTAAGAGCATCGACCGCTCTTACAGAGGACCCGGGTTCGATCCCCAGCACCCACATGGCGGCTGAGAACGGTTTGAAGCTCCAATTCCAGGAGAACTCCAGTTCCAGGGGAATCCGAGACCCTCTTCTGACCTCCGCGGCGTTGCACGACACGGGTGCACAGACTTGCATGCGGACAGTGCATTCATACACATACAGAAATAAATAAAATTAATAAAAAAAATTAAAAAAAAAAGTTTTCAAATTTAGTAGAGTGTAGGTTGGTGAAGTATTCTCATATGATTGTCTGGATCTTTTCATTGTCTGTTGTGATGTTTCCCCTTTCATCATGAATGTGGTTCATTTATTTATATGGGTTTGTCTTTTTTCAGTTTGGGGAAATTTTCTATTGTCCTATCAAAGATCTCATCATTACCATTGTCTTGGGATTCTTCTCCTTCCTCTATCCCTATGATGTGGAGATGTGGAGATTTGGACTTCTCATAGTGTCCCAGGTTTCCTGCTCTTGTGTTTTTAAAAAATACTTTCATAATTTTTACTTAAGGATTCTAGTTGCACCATGTTATTCTGCGGGTCTGATACACTTTTTCTTTTTTATTCTTCATCTATTCTGCCCACCCTTTCCTGTTGGATGGATGAATGTTCCATTTCCTTTTTCATTTCTTCCTGTGATTTCTTCAGTATTTCCACTTTGTTTTGGAGCTTGTCATTCTCTTCTTGTAGCTCCTTAGTTCATTTGTCAGTTTTTTTTTTTTTTCATTTCATGCTGTGATCGTTTCAGTATTTCCATTTCTTTCCATAGTTTGTCATTCTCTCTCTAGATCCTTCCTGAGTTTTTCATTCTTTCCTCTGAGTTCCTTCGTGAGTTTTCCATTATCTCCCCTTATATCTCCTTTGAAGATGTCTATAATTAGTTCTTCTAAGGTTTGTGTCTTAGTTTCCTTCCAGGGACATCTCATTGAAGTGATCTTCTCTAAGACTGGTTGAGTTTGGTGTGGATCTATTATTAGCTTTTCCCATGTTATATTTTCATTGTGTTTTTAGCATATGAATTTGTTTTTCTTGCTGTTGTTTGTTTGGATTCTGGTGCTAATGTCACATGTTAATATGAGGACTGGTTGGTCACTCCTTGCTTCTTGACAGCTGATTCCTCAACATTGGCCGTGCAGCCTAGAATCACTGTCACTAGGCCTGCTGGATTGTGCCTAAAGCAGATCTGCCTCATCTGACCCAGCTGTCGTGCTGGTGCCTGGCTGGCAGCCTCTCTAGCTCTGTGCCCACTGCTCTGCTTGCTGGTACCCGACGTGGGAGGTCTCTGGGCACTCCCAAGCCCCTGGCAGTGCTGCATCCAGGTTCGCCTCACCTGACCAATAGGCTGGTGTTTTATTTCTTTTATGGGAGCTCTCTTTCTCTTTTTTTAAACTGCGTCAGTTGTTTACTTGATTATTTGAGTTCTCTGTATATTCTGGATTTTAATCCTTTTTTAAAGGTAGAGCTGGGGAGGGTTTTTTCCTTCCACTTGGTGGGCTCCCTCTTCATGCCATTTGTTGCTTTCTTGACTGTACTGAAGCCTCCTAGTACTTAAAAGGAAGACCCTATTATTCCACAGGACATACTTCAAATACAGAATGTGTATCAGTTGAGCTGGAACTGATCATGAAGCCTCTTTCTAGGACAGCAGCTCCCACAGTACCAGAACATACTATGAAAACTGTCAAGGGAGAAAACCAATCAATGACCCCACCTTCTGTAAACACGATACACAACAGTGCCCACCCCAGAAAGCAATTGGTACTAGTCTAATCATGACACTTCTAGTTACAGGATAATCAACAGCTATCTAATTGGAATTCATGTTTAGGGGAAGTGAAGGTATGTTTTATACTGTAAATATTGCCAAATACACATGGTTAAAGAAGGCATAATCTTAGAGGGAAAAAATTCCTTCCTTTGGTACAACCTTAAACCAACATAATTTCTTAATGTATTCTAAATATGTATTCTTGTATTTACATATAGCACCTCTCAGAACTCATCAATAAAAGCTTAATTTTGCAACAGATGGAGACTATTAGGAATTTCCACAACTGTTCAAATGAAGTGTCTACATGGCGCCCAGCCTAGGGCACATCTAAATATAACCTCTACATCTAAGGCTGAAAAATCATAGACTGGGTTGGAAATAGCTCTCACAAATGAAGTTTCCACATGTAAAAAGAATGATTAACCAGTAGAGGTGAATGCATCCTCTGCAGGGCAAGTAATGTGGATGTGGGCAGTGCACATTCACAACAGCCATGCCAGAGTCCCGGGCAAAGGATATGTACTTTTAACCCCCTGCCATATGCTGGGCTGCAATACTTGATGGCCAGTACTGTCACCTATTTGACAAAGGCCTTCAACCTCATAGTGGACCAGCCCATGACCCATGTGAGAGTTCATAAAGTGGTAACATGCCAAGAACCATATTTACTACTACCATGGGCAGTGCTGCTGTATGGCAGACATCACTGCCTGCAAGGAGAATAGCCTCTGTATATTTGAAGCTGAGATTTTGAAGGGACTAAATAGTGGACCAGGAAATCATCATCAACTAAGTGAGGCTCATGTTCTCAGCAGAGTGAAGATGAGAGCTCTAAGCCAAACAGCGCCAAAGAGCTGCAGCAGTTCAGGAAGATCGCGAAGGCTTACCATGACTGCTGTTATGACCTGGTAGCCCATTATTTGGCCAGAAAGTGCCTGGCCAAACAGAAGTAGAGGCTTGTGGCGGACAGAAAGGCTGCCAAGGAAGTGTCTGCTGCCTAAAACCTCAATAATTGACTGAGTTTACCATAAGTCTGGTTATATTGCTGGGTAAATAAAATGGTTTACTGTGAAGAAGAAGAAGAAGAAGAAGAAGAAGAAGAAGAAGAAGAAGAAGAAGAAGGAGGAGGAGGAGGAGGAGGAGGAAAAGGAGGAGGAGGAAGATGAAGGAGAAGAAGAAGGGGAGGAGGAGGAGGAGGAAGAGGAGGAGGAGGAGGAGGAGGAGTATTTAACCAGAAAGATATAACCTGCCAAAGTTGAGAGAACAAAGAGTGTAGAATCACCCCCCGCCCCCCCCATAGGACACTTATATAAAACCTCTGCCACTCAGGGCTCAAGAGGTATTGAGGAAGAGGGGGCAGAAAGAATGTAAGACCCAGATGTGTTTGAGGATCACATGGAAAGAGAGTTTTCCAGATAACTGTGAAATAACTCATATGAACTCACAGCAATGGTAACAACAGGCACAGGACTGATAGAAACTCAGTCCAGACAGAATTGTAGACGTGGGAGAGTAGGTGTGATGTCCCAAACTTAGCTCAGGAATGACTGTAGCCCATACTGGGGGAGGGAACTGATTTTCTTTAAAGGTGTGACACTAGATAGTTTAACATGTATCCACTGGATGGACTCAGCAAAGAATGTTTGGGGAGATAAAAGGCTTGATAGGCTTAAATATATCACACATTCTCTGAAAATCAGAATGGTTGCTATATGAAGGGTTCATATACTGGAGGTTATCTGAATATGATAAACCTATTGTATGAAATTCATGAATTCA
The DNA here is from genome assembly GCA_009823505.1 of Rhizomys pruinosus. NCBI lineage: Eukaryota > Metazoa > Chordata > Mammalia > Rodentia > Spalacidae > Rhizomys > Rhizomys pruinosus. Next base: position 8,435 of record VZQC01000945.1, read on the forward strand.
ATAAAAAATACTAATTAATTAATTAATAATTAATTAGTTAACAAAAGAAATGACTTTCATAAATGTAAAGAGGGGACTTAGAATTGATGTTCTTGAACTCCTTTAAAAAATAATCTACGTCTATGCAAAAAAGGAATTTCAAAGTGACTCATAACATCATTTTAGACATAATATATATTCATCATTAACTTATAATTTTAGAAAACATGAGATTTACCTTGTAAAATTTTTCCAAGAGATAATATCTATTATCTGACAATACATCTTTCTGTTTGCATCCTTTTAATAATATAGAGAATGGATTTTGAGATTGATATAATGGGAAAACTATTGTAGTAATAGCATGGTCTAACTATATGTATATTACAAACATTGAATGACAGAAGAAAACATCAATGGTACCATCATAGTAGTGTGGGGCTGAAACACTCCATGATGGCTGAGATGTGAGTGAGGTGGCGTCTCACCAAGATGGCCTAGAAAGTCAGGAGATTGAAGATGCTCCCATTCGGACATTAGACACCTGAAGCCCATCCCTGGGGAAGGATAGTTTCCTAAGGTTATCTTTCCTGAAGCATGTTGTCCCAGTTCTCAGGAGGCAAATGAGACAAACTGCCACAAAGCTCATCCTGAGAAGCAAATGGTGGCACCAGTCATGAAAAGTAGCCATTGAAAAGCACCCGCAGACATTGCTGTATCCCACTCTCCTCCTGGTCAATAATCCGACAAAAAACTGCTATAGAAGTCCCCAAATTCCTGTGATAAAATGATTTTGCCCTCAGACCCTTGCCCAAGGTTCTTCTTTCATCCAGTTACCACAGCATCAGGGACTGTCTCTGCTTCCTCTGGCTTCCTGCTTAGTTGGGGTCCCTGGCAGTCACTCTAAGGCTAAGGTGGAAAATCAAGCCTCAGTTTACATAATTCAGCTGTTGACTATCAGAGTAGAAACAGTAAGAGTGCCCTAGGGTGGTATCTTATTCCATTCTAGTTGTTGTGATAAATAGTCTGACAAAAGCATAAGAAGGAAAACAAGTTTATTTTGGCTCACAGTTGCCAGTTACTGTCCATCATTGTATTAAGTTACTACAACTGGTGCTTGAAGCAACTCACCATACCATACAAACTCAGAGTCCCAGGACTGAATACAGCTGTTGCTCAGCTCCTTTCTACACTTATACAGCGTAGAAACCCAATCAGAAAATGGCACCAACTTCAGTGGGTGGGCCTTCCATAATAATTAAACTAATCAAGATAACTATAGCCTGGCTGCCAAGTGATTCTAGAGTTTTTCAAGTTTACAATTTATATACAGATAGATAATACTAGATAATAAATGTAAATCACTAACTTAGGTTTCAATATGTTGTATGTGTTATTGTTATACAGCTATACATATGTATAGATAGTTAGATGATATACATATGAATATATAGCTGATTCATTAAAACATTATTCAGTGAATGTATAATTGATTGATAATTACAGTAACAAATATAGACACTGATGATTATAAAAGAAACATAATATGAATTCTTTTTTTTTTTTTGTCTTTCTGAAACAGGGTCTCCCTGTAGCTCTGGCTGTCCTGGAACTCACTCTGTAGAACAGGCTGGCCTTGAACTCACAGAGATCCGCCGGCCTCTGCCTCCCAAGTGCTAGGATTAAAGGCATGCACCACCACACTCAGCCTATAATATGAATTCTTAAGAAGTCTCATAATAGAATTTATAATTGAAATATCATAAAAGTTTAGAAGTATGTATTTTAATACCATTAAAAATTACCACTGAAATGGCAAGTCTTCCAAAAAGTCTAGTGATTCAATTTGATGCCTAGAATGAACAGGATGAAGGAAAATAACCAAATAGTGCAAGTTTTATTTTGACTTTCATATATGTGCTATAGCATGCAGAGACAGAGAGAGAGAGAGAGAGAGAGAGAGAGAGAGAGAGAGAGAGAGAGAGAGAGAGAAGAGAGGGAACAAAAAAACATGGGCCTGGCAAATAAATATCAATAACTCCAGATCCAAGAATTTCGTTATGTTTTGGCTTTTGTGGGTACTGCATGCAAGTGGTGGATTTGCATACATGCAGGTGCAAGAAAAACATTGATAGACCTAAAATAAAAGTATTTATCTAGGTGTGGTTTGCCCATTCCTTTAATCCCAGCACTCAGGAGGCAGAGGCAGGTGGATCTCTGAGTTCAAGGCCAGCCTGGCCTACATAGTGAGTTCTAGGTCAGCTGGGGCTGCAGGGAGACTGTGTCACAAAAAGACCCCAAAATAATAAAAAATAAAGTATTTAAAATAAATATAATAAAATCATAAACAGTAACCAGGGAATTGGTTTGCTGAAATAAATACAATTTGGTTAGCAGATGGATGTGCTTAAAAAACATCAATGTATTTCTCAGTACCTTAGAAATTCACCAATTTACAGAATAATTAGAAATTTTATGCTACGAATTATGTATATATATATATATATATATCATTGAGATTAGATTATATGAATATTTAAATTTTAATTTTCTTGTATTGGTAAAAGACAGAAAAAAAAACAGAAAGAGAAGAGAAGGGAAGGAAGGAAGAGAAAGGAAAATACCTCCTTCCCTTAACTCTTACCTCTTGATAAACATAATACAATGTGTTGTTAGTCAATGTTGCTGATTAGTAATTAAGGAAATCTGAACTAACAGAAATTCAGAGGGGTGAAAATGAATGACTGCATATTAGTTTAGGCAAAGATTTGAGAATGTAATTTATTTATGAACTAATGAATTAATTCATGAGAATCTGGATGCAGTTAGGGGATTAAGGATCTTCACTGTGAAATCTTTGCTTGGGAAACACATAGTTTAGAAGTTTTAACCAGCTGGTGATTAAGAACATTAGGCAAAAGCCAGGCTGGTTTCTTTTTTTATACTCAGAATTACCTTCTAGTCAAATATGAGGACTACATTTTACCTGTCAAAACTGATATGCTTTGGAGAATAAATATAATTTGGAGACAATATTTTAGCTTATACCAAACACCCTTGCTGCAGTTTTTCTTTTTCTTTTTTATTTTATTTTTGTATGTGTATGAATGTACTGTCTGCATGTAGGTCTGTGCACCCGGGTTGTGCAATGCCGCGGAGGTCAGAAGAGGGTGTAGATTCCCCTGGAACTGGAGTCAAAGACGGTTCTCAGCTACCATGTGGGTGCTAGGGATCAAACCCAGGTCCTCTGTAAGAGTGGTCGGCACTCTTAAACTGCTAGGCCATCTCTCCAGCCCATGGTTTTGGTTTTTTGTTTGTTTGTTAGTTTGTTTGATTGTTTTGTCTCTTCGAGACAGGGTCTCCCTGTAGCCCCAGCTGTCCTGGAACTCACTCTGTAGACCAGTCTGGCCTTGAACTCACAAAGATCTGCCTGCCTCTGCCTCCTGAGTGCTAGGATTAGAGGCGTGCGCCACCAAGCCTGGCTGCTGCAGATTTTCAAAGCGAACACTTTTTCTTTATTAAGTGAGCAGTATTATGAACATGAACATATATGTTACAAACAAATGACTGTAAATGACCCATCAGTGGAAAAGGGATTCAAAATATCAAGCTTTTAAGAGTTAATAACAATTTCTATGCATAATCCAACATTCAGAGTAAATTGAATAAGAGTTTCATTGTTAACATCCTTCCTTGAAAGCTGTGCAGTTGAATTTTGTTAGAAATAACAAGAAGAGAAATTAATAATTGTCTCAAAGATACTGAAACTTTGAATTAGTAGCTTTAAGTAGCTTATAGTTACAAGAGAGGAATTTCTAACTTGTATTTTTAAATGACATGACATATTTTCATCTTTTTAAAATATATATATATAGATTATATAATATATAATATATACATATAGTTTTTATGCTGCTTGTTTGTAAGTGCATCTTTGTCATGTGATGTCCACAGAGGACAGGAGAGGGTTAGATCCCCAGGAACTGGATTTGCAAATAGTTGTTAGCTATCTTGTGCATGCTGGGATTTGAACCCTGGGCTTCTGCAAGACCAGCCAGTGCTATTAACCACTGAACCATCTTTCCAGCCCTTGCATAGCATCTTCTTTAGAAGAAATATAGTTTGGATCATAATTTTCTCCAAAGACCTCTGGGCTAATGGGTTGGCAATAGGGATCACTGTTGAAATAATGCACATAGCTCAAAGGAAGGCCTAACGGGAGGTCTCTAGGCTTCTGGAGGTGTTCTGTTGAAGGGCGTAGTGTGAATTTGCCCTTTTCCTATTCCTCTTTATTCTTTTTGCATCCTGAACATGAGTTGAGCAGTTTAGCTTCACCATGCATCATGGCCTGTTGTAGAAGAAGTCTCTACAGAAGACATAAAAGTAAAGTAATGAGACATGTGATCATGGACTGGAGCACTGAAAATCATGAAACCATATCAACCATTTTCTTCATTATTGTTGTGTCAGAAGTTTTGTTATAACAAGGAGAGCTTACAAACAGGACAGAAATTAGCACATGCCTTGTTTCTCTTTGCATTCTCAGACTTATATCCATAATTATCCTCACTTAGTAAACCTAAGTTGTCATTAACAAGCACCAGGCACAGAAAGCAGGTAAAAGACAAAAGATAACAGAGTTTAATGCTTTATTCCCTTGAAAACTATAAGTAGTTTCATTCATTCTGAAAAGTAGCATGAAAAAGATGATCCTACAACTGACATTGGTAAATTTGAAAAATACATGTATTAAGACAATAATTCAGGTATTCAAATTCAAATGTTTTTGCCTTATGTCATATGGTGGCCCTGCCTTAAAATACTTAACAATAAAATGATTATTCTGCCTGTTTTAAATTATGGAGAACTTGAGCTTGTCTTTTTTTATTGAGCATTCATACATTTCTTTTTTACTGTATTTATTTATTTTTGTATGTGTATGAATGTACTGTCTGCATGCAGGTTTGTGCACCCGTGTTGTGCAATGCCGCGGAGGGCATCGGATTCCCCTGTAACTGGAGTTAAAGATAGTTCTTAGCCACCATGTGAGTGCTGGGGATCAAACCCAGGTCCTCTGCAACCTCTTAACTGCTAGGCGAACTCTCCAGCCCCGAGCATTCATACATTTCATACAAGGTTCCTAATCAAAAATAGACCCCCCCACCTCCTGCATTACATCATCAAATCCTGTTGTACGCGATCAAGTTTTTGATCTCAGATTCCTTCTAAGCAAATTCATCCACTGGACTCTAGTTAGCACATCTAGAAATCTTAAGTAAGAGATACCCTCCCTCACGCAGTGGTTCTCAGTCCAGGGCCAGTCACCCATCCATTTCTTTTGCTCCATTCTGAGACCTTGTCTGAGTTGGCATGGTTCCTGTGCCTGAAGCCCACACCATCACAAGTTCACATGTGCAAGCTTCCAGTAGTATGTAAGCTTCTGCTTCCCTATGTTAATGCACCAGTCCCCACTTTTACAATCCCCTACCCATCTTCTGAAATGATCCCTGAGCTCTGGGTGGGTGAGCTTTAACATAGGAGTCCTATCCAGGAAAATGTACCTGGGGGTTCCCATTCTTAGAAGCTTGGCTAGTTGTGGCCTTCTGCTTGCATTGCACCCTATTGTATAAGGAACTTTCACTGGTGAGTATTGAGGGATGGAATCATTTTCACTCTGCCCCTCTTTACATGAAGTTCCGCTAATCGTAGGTGTAGAGCTTTGATTGTAGATGTGTCTCCTAGGATTGAGCATCTTTCAGATGTATATTTTCTGTGTCTCACCAGTTGTGGGATTCTTCATTAGCCTCCATCTGTTGCAAAGAGAAGCTTCTTTGATTAGCTGTGTAAGGTATATTTGTCTGTAAATATGAGATTCCATATTTAGCATATGGTAAGAAATTTCATTTGTTTAGAAAAATGATACCCTGTGGGCTGGAGAGATAGCCTAGCCGTTAAGAGCACCGACTGCTCTTGCAGAGGACCCGGGTTCGATCCCCAGCACGCACATGGCTGCTGAGAACCATCTGTAACTCCAATTCCAGGAGAATTCCAGTTCCAGGGGAATTCTAAGACCCTCTTCTGACCTCCGTGACATTGCCCGAAACGGGTGCACAAACCTACATGCAGACAGTACATACATACACATATAAAAAATAAATAAAATAAAAAGAATTATAAAAAGAAATATGATACCCTTAGGCTTTTCTCTAGTCTCTATGTACTCTCCGGCCCCGTGTGTTTGACTGAATTTACAGTGACTCTCATTGGTTCATTCCCATTTAAAGGGTTCCAGGTCCAATTAGAGAGCTATTGAACATCCCTAAGAAAACAGTGCCTCTACTGCCCAATTAGAGGTGGTTTACTGTGCAGGCGATTATGGTTATGAGGCTTTAGGGCTGGGTTGTACCACTGATTGATTTTCTCCCTTAGCAGTGTGCATATTATCTAGCATTATGAGCACTAAACATCAAGTAGAAAGCTTCCATGTCAATTCCTGCTCCATTACTCTACTTCTGCTTCTGAAGTATGTCCTGTTTTGAGCAGTAGGGACTTTTTTTCTAGTTCTGAGTGATAATAAATAGTTTGAGCGATAGCCTGTGATATTTTGAGAGTCTTCTGGATCACTTTCAACAACTATTCAAAAGAAGGTATCTTTTGTCTCGCACTGTGTTCCTTGCTATACTGTCCCCAAGTATACCTGTACACGACTGTTCAGACCATGTATGTGCATTTTAAGAGGGTCTTGGGGGACATCACACTATACTCTGGGTTCCATAGTCACCCAAAGTCACATAAGGGGATTGGTGCTATAATCTACAAATGAGGGAGACATACCTTGCTTGATTTTCGGCCTTTGTGTCACTTCACTTCGTCTTACACTCTCTAGTTCCAACCATTCATCTGTGAATTTCACCTTTTCTTATGGCTAAGTATTACTTTATTGTGTAGATGTACCACATTCTCATTATCCATTTGACAGTTGTGGGATATTTAGGCTGTTAGCTGAACTTTTTAAGTGATATGTTTCCTATACATATCCTATTATGAAATATTCGTTGATGCATATGTACTACAATCTAAAATATCAGATAATTATATGAGAAATGACAGACTTTCTCTGTCCATCATCAAAATCACTAAATACACATTGTCTGATTATGTGAATAAACCCAGGTAGTTTAGCTGAGCTAACAGAATACTGGAACTAAACTGGCATTAGAAACTTGATATATGAAGCACAAAACCTTTTCATTGGTTCAAACATTTGGCAAATAACTCCCTGGGGATATCTTAGCACTACTGGTTTGAACTGAAAAAAAGCAGGAGGAGGGCTTCAATTGGTGGGAGGAGGGTTACTTAGATTGAGAGTCCTGGATAGAAGAGTGGCAGAAAGAGAAAACAATAAAACTGCTGGTTTTAAACTGCTTTTCCTTAGGGCTCATTATGAAAATTCATTCCAAAACTGAAAAAATTCATCCAATAGATATTGTTGTATCTATAATAATGAATGCAAAGGTATTTGTTATTTTAATACTTGATTTTTTGCCAAAGAAAATCTAAAGTACATACATTTTATATTTGTTGCAATAGAAATAAATAAGGAAATATAATAATATTGACGATCTTATGAGTCTGTCTTCCTGATATATGCAGCCTTTTATGAGAGTGGCAATATGGCTCATAGGTAAAGAGCAACATCAAGATTCAAAGTGCCTCAAGTCCATCAATATTGGACAGAGCTTAAAACCTGGGATAACATATGAAGAAGGCTTGGTGTTAGTGTTGGGGCTGAGAAAAAGCCTGAGCTTCTCTTAAATACGTGTAAGGTGAAGAAAGGCAGAGGTTTGTCCAAAATACTAAGCACAAAAGGATAAAGTGATGTTTGGCAAACCACCAAGCATGTTAAATACATTCTGCTTCTGTCTTCTCAGCAGGAATGGAGACTGAAGACAACAAATATTAATCACTCCCTCAGCAGAAATCCCCCGCCTACTGACTCTCCACTTTCTATGTTCTTTGATTCCATGAGCAGCAGAAATATACTTTTCCACTTCGTTAAAATGTTAAGCTTTCTGTTCACACAATAATTAACTTAATGTAAAAAAGTCATGTGTTTCATTTCTGTAAGTTTGGTAAATTTGTTTACATTATTTATTATAATGGACAAAATTAACATTGTTTGATCCAGGTTCTAGTTTCTATGTATTCTTTCCTATTCCCTGGCATATTGAAAGTCTTTGATAAATGTTTTGGAAAAAAATGAAATATTATCATCCTACAATTTAGTAATGCTTTAGTTATATATTATATTTAAAATAGTTACTATTTTAGTTTTATGTGTATGAGTCTGTTGCCTACATGTACGTCACTGAAGCCATGTAGTGATATGTCCACAAAGATCATAACAGGTAGTTAAATCCCTAAAACTAGAGTTATGGATAATTGTTATCTGCCATATGGGTGCTGGAAACTGAACCCCAGATCAACTAAAAGAGCAGCCAGAGCTCCTAACTGCTGGATCACCTTTTCAGCCTTCATATACTGTCATTGTACATTGATATAATTATATAACATTCATGAAGTCTTTATACAGTCTTTAGCCTTAGAAAATTTACATTTAGGGTTGGAGAGATAGCCTAGCGGTTAAGAGCACCGACTGCTCTTGCAGAGGACCCGGGTTCGATCCCCAGCACCCACATGGCGGCTGAGAACCGTCTGTAACTCCAATTCCAGGAGAACTCCAGTTCCAGGGGAATCCAAGACCCTCTTCTGACCTCGGGGGCATTGCATGACACGGGTGCACAAACTTGAGTGCAGACAGTACATTTATACACATACAAAAATAAATAAAATTAAAAAAAAAAAGAAAAGAAAATTTACATTTAAAGATATGTATAGATGCAATTGACTACTTGAACATTTATAGGAAAGCATCTGATATTATTATAATAAGCATCTTTAGTTCCAACATTTCAGTGATTGTTTGCAAGATTTATCATAAGTTAATATACAACTATATACTTAAATCTAAATACCTTCTTTTCCTTTGGTCTTTTTGAGAGAGGATTTCCCTGTAGCTCCGGCTGTCCTGGAACTCGCTATGTAGACCAGGCTGGACTTGAACTCACAAAGATCGCCTGCCTCTGCCTCCCAAGTGCTAAGATTAAAGGCCTGTGCCACCATATCTGGCTAAATACCTTTTTACTCTTACATATTAATAAAAATATTTGTTTGGATCTTATTAAAGTTCAAAATTTAGTAGCTCATTAAATTTTCAGCCAACTTCAGAATATATTCAAGTCCATGCTGACAGAAAAAAATTACTATTTAACAAAAATCTTGAAATAAGAATTCTAGTGATCATTTATTCTTCTGAATAAACATAAGCTAAAGTAGTAAGAAGTAAATGTAGGGTGTCTTTCAGAAATTAATGAGTAAATATAGCAATAGTGATTTGTAATAAAAAAAAAAACCACAGTAAAAGACTCCTGTAAACAGGTTCTCATTATTTATCCCCATAGGCAGGTATAATAGGTGACACTATTATTCTCAATTTATATTTGAAATAACTAGTGAATCATTTACTTCCAGAGCTTCCACCAACAAAGGACATCAGGACACTAAAGATGGACATTGATCTCAAGGAAAATCTAACTTTTTATTTTCCTTGTTAATTATGTATTGAATTTTAAAATGATCACCTGTTATAGTGAAACGAATGGAGTTTGTCACTGATATTTTTATAAAAACATTTATTATTTTTTATGGAGAAATTTATTATTTTAGGCAGAATTTTACTGTTTCAGGCAGTTTTTTTCCCAGTTCTTTTTTGTTGTTTTTGCTGTTGTTCCCTCCAATTTGTATTGCTCAAAAATATCCATTTATATTTATGTCACACATGTAATTATAATTATGATGTCTGAAAATAAACTGTACGTTAATTCCAAATCATATTTAGAAATTCACATTTTCCTTTTAATTTTATATTACTCTAAAATATACATATACCCTCCACTCATTTACCAAAATTACAAAGTCTAACAATAAGTGGTAGGTTCTAGAACATGATAAGGGATTCACATTGTACTAGATCACTTGTTTTGGATAAAAAGAAATATAACATGCTGGGCGTGGTGGTGCATGCCTTTAATCCTAGCACTAGGGAGGCAGAGGCAGGCGGATCTTTGTGAGGTCAAGGCCAGACTGGTCTACAGAGTGAGTTCCAGGACAGCTGGGGCTACAGTGTCTCGAAAAGACAAAAAACAACAACAACAACAACAACAACAACAACAACAAAAAAAGAAATATAACATTAACATTGCTTAGTTGGGATTTGGTGCTAGCATACACAGATGAAGGATAACATTTGTCGTTTGTTTTTCTGGGACTGTGTTACATCACTTAGCATAATGTCATCTAGCTCCATCCATTCACCTGCACAGTTCAGGACGCCATCTCCCTTTACTACTGCATAGAACCCCATTGTGTACATGTACCACATTCTCTAGACACTCATTGGTTGAGGGGCACTTGGGTTGCTTCCAGCTCTTTGCTATTGTGAAGAGAGCTACAATAAACATGGCTGTGCATGTATCTCTGTGGTAGGATGAGTCTTGTGGGTATATACCCAGGAGTGTTATGACTGGGTCAGGTGGTAGGCTCATTTTGAGGTTTCTCCACAGTGCTTTCCATAGTGGTTGTATGAGTTTACATTCTCACCAGGAGTGGATGAGTGTTCACTTTTCCCCACAACATCTCCAGCATTTGGTATCTTTTGTTTTTTCGTTTTCTTGATCCTAGCCAGTCCTTTTTTTTTTTTTTAAGTCTCTCCACATTGCTCTGTCATGCAATTGAAGATCTCGTGGCTACAAGCAGCTAGAGCCCTTGGAAACATGCTGATCCTAGCCAGTCTTACTAGAGAGAGATGATACTAGCCAGTCTTATCAGAGAGAGATGATATCTTAAAGTGGTTTTAATCTGCATTTCCTTAATAATTAGCAATGTTGAACACTTTTTTTTAAGATGTTTCTCAGCCATCTTTAATTCCTCAATTTTGAAGTCTCTGTTCAGCTCCTTTTGAGTGAGTCATTTGTTTTGTTAATTCTTTGTTTTTTGAGTAGTTTATATATTCTGGGAGTTAATGCTCTGTCAAATGTAACTCCGGTGAAGGTTTCTTCCCACTTTGTCAGTTTTTTCTTCCCTTCCCTGGTTGAAAAAATAAATAAGTAAAATAAAAGACTGAGAAAAAAGATGTATTGCAGAATGAGTGAAGTAAGGTGGGATGGGGCACATGGAAAGGGGGATGAGTCTAAATTGGATTGAAAAATGCTTTATGAAATGCACAAACCTACAATAAAAATATTAAAAAATAGAATAAAACTTTTTATAAGCAATTTAGTGAATGCATAACCTAACTTCAATTCAAATATCGTATTTGAAGTTTGATCAAACTGACAAGAAAGAAATAAATATTATTATTCCATACTGATTTCATTTCCCATTTTTAAAAATACTTCTGTGTCTGTTCTGTACAGATTTTTTTTAATCCTAAGAAACATAATAGTAAAATGTACTCTCTCAAGTACACCTACAGTAAAATTTGGTAGAAAGGATCATATTCTGTCTTCTTCAGGTGTCCTATTGTGGTTTTATGCAGAGAAGAATAATGTGGAACATTCTTTATGTTGTTTTTGTTGTTTTTATTGTTTTAATTTTTATTAAATTATGAGAATGTAATGCACTACATTATGATCATATTTAGAGCTCCTCCAGTATCTGAACCTTCAGAAGCTCAATCACCCCACCCGCCACACAACCTACCAACATTGGATTTCATAAATTCTGTAGTCTATGTTAAAGCCTCTCAAGCCAAGTGTATATCCCTTAGTGTCCTTCTGGGTGAATCCAATTGTGGTCAATTTATCATGCATCACTCTCCTAAAGAAAACCAACTCTTCCTTTCTAGTTGTCATGGGTTTCCAATGGTTTCTCAGCTGAGGTGAGGTTCCTTACCCATTTCTCCACTGCTGTGCTTGGTTTCTGTCTGGTTTGGGCATGTGTTGGTCCTTCACATGCTGTCACAGTTGCTACAAGTTCATTAGGTGATCTTCCCAGTCACATGAAACACTCTGTTTCCTTGTGGTATTCTACCATGTCTGGCTCTTACAGGCTTTCTGCCTCCTGTTCGTCAGTGGTTCCTGAGGGCTGGGTGGTAGAGGTCTGATACAGATGTCCTACCCAAAGGCAGCACTTCTGCAGCTTTGTATTCTCTGCACTTTGGCCACCTATGTCTTTCTTGGTTACACACCCTCTGTTGCAGGAGGAAACCCTGGTGAGAGTTGAGAGATGGATTATCATTCTCTTTGCGCCCTGTTCCTCTCTGCTCCCTGAGCCTTAGGTGGAGAGTTTGCCTTGAAAATGTGTCACTTTTGTCTGAGCACCACACAGAAATTTATTTTCCATGCTTCATCAGTTATGGGATTCTATAATATTCTTCTTTTGCAAAAAATAAGCTTTTTGATGAATGATGAGAGGTATACTTGTCTGTAAATGTAAGGATGCATATTTCAAATACAGTTGGAAAGTACATTTCTCTAGGGATGTGACACAGGTAGGTTTTTCTTTAAGATCTAATACCTCTCTAAGCATGAGTATTTGGCTATGTTTATACTAGCACACATGTATTGCCTCTGAGTTATGACTTAAGTCCAGTTAGAAAGTTGTTATTTATCCTATTGGTCCAGTAGGGACAGTTTGATGGGTCAGTCACTGTTTATTAGGTTTTACAGCTGTAAGTCATCGATTGGTTTTCTTTCAGCATTAATCTTTAGGGAAGAGACTTCCAGATCAGTGTCAGATGGGTTGAGTCTAGTCCTGTGTCCAAAGTATGTCTTCTCTTCAGAAAGGGTATTACCTTCAAGTTCTGCAGGGGTGCGGGGGGGATCAGTTGCTATGGCAAATTATTTTCAGTCTCTCTTGAACTATCCTGACACAGAACTCAAAGGTAGGTTTCTCCTGACTGGCATTGTATTTTTTCATCAAGTAGCCTCAGATATATCCATGCACACATTTCTATTTTCTATGTACATTTGTCAGAAGTTGAACTAATAAATTTCCTTATGCTTATTCACATAAACTAAGTGTTATTTATATCCTGTTCTCTCCTCCTATATAAGCCTGCCCCCTCCATCCCCAGTTTAATCTTTAATTTTCCCAATTCCCCATTGATAACACCTGAATCCCACTCAGCTCTTCTCTCAATCTCCTTCTGCTCTACCCCATGGTTCCATTCTCTTTCCCTAGCTCCTGTAGTTGCATCCTTGTAAATATTCTCATCTAGGGATTTAGAGTGAAGATCCATGAAGGAGAGAGAACATATGCTGCTTGTTTTTCTGAGTCTGTGTTACTTCATTTAGTATAGCAGTTTCTAGTTCCATCCATTTACATGCAATTTTCATGATTTGTTCTCTTTACCACTGAGTAGAACTCCATTGTTACATATTTTATTATCCATTAATCAGTTAATGTAGTTGAATTCTTGTTTGTTTTATTGTGACAGAGTCTCCCTATAGGCCCAAATTGTGTCAAATTCTCTATGTGAAACAGGCTGCATTAGACTTCACAGAGATCTATGTACTTCTGCCTTCAGTAGTGGGATTAAAGTAGCGTACCACCACATGCAGACAAGATTGAATGTTTTCACAAATTATTTAACCATTTTATGACTCCTATTGTCAATTTAAGTTAATTTTTTTGGTCTTTTCTAGACAGGGTCTCCTTATAGCCCCAGCTGTCTTGGAATTCACTCTGTAGCCCAGGCTGGCCTTGAACTCACAAAGATCTGCCTGCCTCTGCCTCCAAAGTGCTAGATTAAAGGCCTGTGCCACCACGCCCAGCTGAAGTTAAATAAGTTTTAATGATTTGTGTATCATTCCCAATACCATATACAGTTGAACATTGTTTTGATAATTCTGTTATGATATAGCTTGCAAAATGTTGAACATAAAAAAGACAGAATTTCTGCTTCCTATAGACAGCTTCCTTCTAAGAAGACAATTTTATTTTATTTTTTTTTAATTTGAAGAGTTTGATTTATTATTTGCTGTTGGCTTTTTTTGTTTATTTTTAAGGGATTCTACAATATAATGACACAGTTGTTTGCAGATAACATTGATGTTACTCAGTATGTCATACAATTAGGTAATTGGTGCATTTTGCAAGTATCTATGTCCAAATTTTGAACAACCCAAGGTTCCCATAGTCCAGTTGGAGAAGCTTGTATGCACAGGCATGTTGATCAGTTAGGAGTCCAGACTATATTCCTGTAGTCTCATGATTCACCCCTATCACTCCGCAGCCCTTACATTCTACCACGCCTCCTCTTCCACAGTTTGTTCCCTGGGCTTTGGGAAAGGGGCACAAGTGGGTGAGAAGAAAACAGTCTAATTTCTTTGGAGTTGTCATTTTGGACTTTAGTCTGTTCAGATTGTTTCCCTTCATGGGTTGACAGCTTTTCCAGTGATACCCTTTTTAGTCATACTAACAAAGCACAAGCTATTGGATGTACAGGCATCTTTAAATCCAAATTCATACTCATATTAAGTCAAATTGTTTCCCAAAGCTGAATTAATGAATAGACAAGAAGTATAGTGCCAGCAGGTGTGCCTCCACAAAGAAGGAGACACACAGCAAGGAGCAACTATTCTGATTTCATGGATTAAGAATGCAAAATACCCTAGGCCAAATCTGTTTTGTAGCGCTCACTGTGCCTCTGAGGTGAAACACACCTTTGACTTATTGTGGCTGACACCGGCTTGATTTCACTGTGCTAGCCTCCTTTGAAGTGTCTCAGGGCCACACTTTTGCCCTCCTGGAGGCAAGACATAAAGCATTGATCAGATAACAGTACAGTCTGGCCAATATTTCCAGCTTCTTTCACAGTCCTATTGCATCCTTTCTGAGGCTTTTAGAATCCAAAGCTGGCAGGTTCCTAATAACAGACATGTAATGCACATTCTCCAGAATCACCCTAAGAGATTAGGTATCTTGGTGTTCGCTTTCAAAACTGAGAATTCAGGACATGGGTAAAACAAAAATAAAAAGAAGATAGATCATGGGCAGGGGACAAATAGGAGAAGCTGAATGTAAAGTGGCTTACATTCTGTACAATGTCCATTTATACAAGAGTGAGTAGGTGGGCATAGTATGGAGCTTCATAGGATCTTTCCTTAGAGGAAATCTCAGGGTGTTTAAACTAACTTGTTCAAGGCAACAAAACCAGTAGAGCAAGCACAGACTAAAATTTCTTTCCCTAAAATATTGAATTTTCTTTAACAATTATTTCAGATCAGACTGGAAGAGATCTGATGGAACCAAACAGGAACACTTAGTTGCTACCACCTCTTTCACATGTAGTTTTAACATCTATGTGAAATATATTTGGCTACTCTAACAGGTACAAAGTGGTATTTACTATTGATATCTCTTCTGCTCATCATTCCCTCTGCTAGAAATTCTGTGTAGCTTAAAGACAAAAAAAAAAAAAAAATGAAGCCGGGTTTGGTGGCACATGCCTTTAATCCTAGCACTTGGGAGGCAGAGGCAGGTGGATCTTTGTGAGTTTAAGGCCAGCCTGGTCTAAAGAGTGAGTTCCAGGAGAGCTGGGGCTACAGGGAGACCCTGTCTCAAAAAGACACAAAAAAAGTCTGTGTAGCTTTATTCTCAACATTTTACTTAAGACTCTGTTGATAATTTCCTTAAAAGTAAGACCCGTCATTTCAGGTAGACCCGAAAGAAAATTGTACACTGAAAACAAGGCTGTCTGGTTCTCCTCTCCCAGATTCACTTTTCTTTGAATTATTTATCACTACCCTATACTTCTATTTGAATTTTTATCTCATGTACTGAAAATGATACCAAATGTGTTGGGGAAGTTTTATTTTAATTATTGCGACCCTTGGTAACAAGAACACTGCAAAGTATATCATGAATACTCAATTAGTATTGAATGAATGAATGGATGAATGAAGATTATATTGTAGACTTCGAAAATAATTCAGATACATAATCAATTATCGTATAAATCAGAATGCTAAAACTTGAAAAAAAAAAAAAAAAAAAAAAAAAAAGATAAAATAAATAAATTATGGGTTGGAGATGGTTCAGTATTTACCGGCAATTTCTGCTCTTGCAGAGGACCCAGGTTCAGTTCCCAGCACCCACATGGCTACTCACAACCATCTGGAATTCTGGTCCCATTGGATCCAATACCCTCCTCTGACTTCTGTGGCCACTGCACCTGTTGCTAAAATTTCTTCTGGGTGGCTCAGGCAGCATCCAGCCTCTTCTTCCATTGGACCCTAGGATAAATGAAGGTACAATTTCACCAGAGTACAGTCTGGAAAACTAATGAGTTTATTGGGCTTACTTAGAGAACAATGGGGGAGAACTTACTTACAGGAATGTAGGTGCTGCCCACCTTCAAGGCTGCTCTGGAAATTCCCATCATGGCAGGGATCATGAATTCCCCACATTTGCACAATATGATGAGAGCCACTCCCAGGGCTTCCTCCACTTGTGTCCCCTTATTCATGCATGGTACTGTAAACACAGAGAAGTATACATGCTTAGAGAGGTTATAGAACACTGCTTCTGTCACTTTCCTTGATCAACATAATTTCTTACTATATTCTAAATATGCATTCTTACGTTATAGACAAGTGTACCTCTTGATACCCATTCAGAATTCTCCCTTGTACAAGAGATGCCAACTATGTCAATGTTCCAAAGATGGTCACAATGAAGATAATACGTGATTGTGAGCTGTCCAACCCTAATTTGTAACCTATCCATCCAACAAAGCCTCAGGGATCATCAATGAATAAGGGGCCAAAAGTCTATAATTTCCAGATGGACAAGAACCCTGACGCTAAATAATGCATTCTAGACATACCTGGGAAGTTACAGCAGTGAAATAGCCTTGGTATGAGAAGCCAATAAGATCTCCATGATGACCAGCCAGTTGACATGACAAAAGTGATTGGAGAAAACCCACAATGTCTTACTTTGAGATGGGTAGTTTCAAGTAATCAATGTGTGCTGAGGGAAGAAGAATCAGTTGTCTGCGTGAACTAGCTCCCAGAGAGGAAAACAAAGTGGACAGCCCTAAATACACAAGAGGACCGTAAACTGATTCAGTACATTAAACACACACACACACACACGCACACACACACACACACACACACACACACACACACACACTTATTTACAAGTATATGTTTCTGTATAATACAGTACTAATCAAAGACAAGGATAAGAAATTGTGAGAGAGTGGGGGACATGGATTTGGAAAGGTAGTAGAAGGGGAAAACCTCATGCAAATATAGTACTCATGCATGAGCTCTCAAGAAACAGTAAAATAGTGGTCTGGAAAGATGGTTCAGTGCCTCAGAGCATTGACTGTTCTTGGAGAAGACCCAGGACTGAAATAAATAACAACTCTCCGTAACTTCTGTTCTAGGACATCTCGTAGCCTACTCTGACCTCCATATGCATTGAACATACTTGCATATAGGAAATACACTCATACATGTAAAGGAAACATTATTAGAAAATGTTAGAAAAAAGAAACAATAAAATAAAATCAATTTAAAAATTAAAAGAAGCTACCAGTTTAAAAAAATTTTCTAAATTTTAGCTGTATTCAAAGGCAATTCCCACTTTGTGCTCTAAGGTAAAATATCTTGAAATATGTTTTTTTCTAAGATTTTCAACATAACTAGAAACACTACCAGTCATAAAATACTGTACTATATCCATCACCAGACAACAGACTCAGAGAAAAACTTACACATTATTATTATTTCTGTTGTTAACAGTCATCCTACAGCATCTTATTCTTCAAATTTATTCAAGTTTCCTTTTGAGCATGTACTCAGCCAATAGATTTTTATAAGAGTTTCTTCCAATTGGGTATTTGGTTTAAAAATATTTTCAGGCACATTAAATGAGTTTTACTGGGGAAAAACACCATCGCATATGTGTTGTTAGCATTTCATAATAATTAAATGTTCACTAGAGCAGGATATATTATGAAGTAATTAAAAACATTCACCAAGGGGTAGTGAGATTTTTTACCTTGTTAATTTTTTCCTTATCCCTAATGTAAGGATTAGCATTTATTCCAAAATAGTTTTGTAATTGCAGTGCTATTTTCTCATAAGTCACAGTCTGAGTCACTGGATGTAGGGGACAATTTAGAGCAAAAGATAATGACACATATTATGAAATTGCCATATTAAAACCCATCATTTCATACATGACAGTGTATAGATTTCATTTCATTGTTCTCTTCTTTTTTACATAAAAGAAGTCTGTTGACTTTTGAGGAATTTTTTTTGCACTTGTGTTAGATTTTTCATAATATTCAAATTACCTAAATAATTCCTTAATATATTTTGTAAATGAAGTAGTATTATCAGAAATTTTGAGCAAATAAGATGTCAATGTGTAGCAAACTCATCTGTAGTTTTTTAATATAATTTATATTAATTTTGAGAATTTCATGCATGAGTTCTGTATTTACACCATTTCTACTGATTGCTCTCCCATTTAAACCCCTCCCATGTCACCTGACTATATGACTATAGAATTCATTTTATTTGGCTCATATCTACATGTGTTTAGGCATGACCATTTGAGATTGGATTCTGTGTCCTCTCCTCATTTTACTGATTTTGAAATAAAATTTTTTTGAGTTTAGAATTACCTTCCCTTCATAGGCTGAGGCTAGTTTTAAAACGTGTGTTTGTATGTGTGTATGGTTTGTGTGTGTGCGTGTGTGTGTGTGTGTGTGTGTGTGTGTGTGTGTGTGTAATGGAACTAAAGCTCAGGATTATCAAAAAGGAAGAAGATGTCTTTGGGGATGGGGAAAAGAAGTGGTAGTGGAATATAGTGCTGTAAGGCAGAAAAGGGACATGTGAGGAAAGAAGTAGAGCAGTGTTGTGAATTAGCGAGGGAAGTGGGCCAGAGGCATGGATTAGACATCTAAGAATGAAAATTCCATAGCAAACCTATTACTTTGCATGCTAACCTAAAGAACTAATTAAAAATTATGTAACTCCCTCTTACATAGAGTTAAACAGCAAATAGTGCAGTGCATAGAATTGGGTCTGTAAATACATCACAGGATAAAACTATAATAGCTATAACAACACAGTTTATTAAATATTGTCCTAGGGCCTGAAGAGTTGCAGATGATGTTTTAGCTAAGACATACAGACAAATTTGTATTTAAAGAAAAAAGAAGGGGCTGGAGAGATAGCCTAGCGGTTGGGAGCACCAACGCTCTTGCAGAGGACCCGGGTTCGATCCCCAGCAGCAACACATGGCGGGGGAACCTCCTGTAATTCCATTCCAGGAGAACTCCAGGTCCAGGGGGAGTCCGAGACCTTCTACCCTCTGTGCGGCATTGCACGACCACGGGTGCACAGACCTGCTGCAGACAGTGCATTCAGAACACGTACAAAAAAAAAAAAAAAAAAAAAAAAAAAAAAAAAAAATTAAAAAAAAAAAAAAAAAAAAAGAAAAAAGAAGAATTGGACCAGGAATGGTAACATGGCCATTTATGTCAGCATTCAGGTGGCAGAGCCAGGTTGTTTGTTGAGATGGAGGCCAGTCTGGCCTACAGAGCAATCCCATGGCCAGCTAGGGCTATGGGGAAGCCCTGGCTAAAACAAAACGAAACTAAAGAATAAAACAAAAGTGGATCCTAGGCTGAACATAGAGCTGAATACTATTAATCCTTGCATTCAAGAGACAGAACCATGCAGTTGTCTGAGAATTTGTGGCTATAATGTTCTACACATCAAATTCTTGCACAGCCAAAGGGAAATGCTCTTTTGAAATAAAGAGAAAAAGTAGAATCTAGGTGTGAAAGATAAGCAGATGACCAGAAAGTCCTTAGATACAACCTGCATTAACATTATAAACTCAAGATCTTTTAAATAATTTTAAAATTATAACTAGAATGTAATGACCAGGTCATTTATTTTTATATTAATATTCATATAATATTCTCTTAATGTAATTTTCCCACATGCAAAAATTGAAAATATTAGAATAATAGCCATAATGAAAATTAGTTCCTTATTATAACTCTTTGCATATCACTTCATTTATGTATTTTGGTAAATTCTTTGGCATAATCTGCATTTTGTATTAAATGCTTTTTAAATTGAAACTAGAATTTCTGTTGGCAATGCTGGTATGAACTTCACTTGAGAAGCAAAATTTCTGGACAGAACTAGTTCTCTGAATATTATTATAGAGAGCAAAATTATCTTTCCCTTGGAACATTTGCAAGAGGCAGCTCTTGGAAAGTGAGCTCTCTCTGCAGGCTATTGAAATGAAGCATACTGATCTCATGCACAGAGTCACACAGCTGGTGCCATGGGAGAAGACAGTCAGATCCTTTCTAATGGAAAAATGAAGTCAGACCAGGCTTTCCTCTTTCCTTTACAAAATGTAATTATGTAAACTACAAAGCTCCATCATAGACAATGTTTATAATTAGCACTATTTTCCTCTTAATTTTAAATAAACCATGTTAGTTGCTGAATGTCATGCCAACACATTTCGTACAGATGCCATAAACAATGAACAATCAGAAATCCATTTGGGGTGTTGTTGTGGATATTATTTCAAATTGTGAAAACTCATAATAAAAATCAAAATAATGAACAAACACTATTATATGTTGATAAACATCATAGTCTTTCAATTTCAGACAAAGCCAATGAATATTTATCAGAATGTAGACTGTAACACGATGACATCAAATGGAATTTCCAATACCTATTAGGTTTCTTCTCACCATTTAGCTCTAAAAAGGCCACAGAAATGATTTATTGCATTCAAAGCACAAAAGTTTTCAGAACGACATTACCATATTTATAAAATGCACAAAAGAACTAACGAGTCTTCTAATGAATTGGCTTGATGTTAAGTGCTGACTAGCCCTCAAGTAAACATCTTCATTTTTCGAATATGAAGTTCTGCATTTCCTTCTCTTTTGGAGTTAAAGAAAGTATGGCATTGTATTTGGTAATGTACATTAATAAAGAGAGTTATAAATTATAGGCATGTAGTGGTCTGTGTATTTTATATTTCAAACAATAAAAAACAGAGTTTGAATTTAGAAACTACCTTGTTCAGATGGTCAGAAATATTTCCCTTGAGTCTAATAGTCATTGTGAAATCATAAATATATATTCTTTGTAAATAGAAAGACTCTTAAGCTATTAAGAGTGGGACTGAACTCTGGGGACACTAATTCTGACTATCTATTGGAATCTTCTGTTTCCTAACCTTTTGCCAATGGAACTGTCTCTAGAACCTTATTTCTCCCACTTTGTCTACTGAAGGCCATACCCATAGTTTATTCAAAATCAGTCCCCCAGCTTCAATGGAGAAGTACAAATTCCAGTTCTCATCCACCGTTATTCTTCACAGGCCATGAAGACTTTTCATCCTGAGCTCGCCTTCACCCAAGTACAAAGTCCTTCCTAACCTCCTCTGTGTTGGGTGGAGAGTGGACACAACCTTGCAGTGCTAGATGTGTTAATTTGCAAGCATACCTACATTTATTCATTATTTTTTTGAGTGAATTACCAAACCGAGGTTGGTAGGAGATGCTCCCACCATCAGCCCCAAGAGCACTAGGCTTTGCTTGGGTTAATTAAATGTCAGTTCAGATTATGTCCATTGATAAATTAACTTCCATATTTCTTTGACTTTGTTTCTTAGATGATACACAAACCTTATTCTGAAAAACGACTTCTGTCTATACCATAACATCATCTGTACAATGAGGAAACATCAATTACCTCATAAACTTTAGCTGTGTATACATTTACACTAGAATTTCATAAACTTATTGAACTAATTCAGTTTTATATCAATAACTATAGTCTTACAAAGTTATGAGAGATAACTGTGCACTAATACTAGCATATAATTCCAATATTACCCAATGATGCCTTTAAAATAATTGATATAAACTCTTTAATAGGTCCAAATGCTTTATAATAAAAAGTTAAAAAAGACTATCAAACATCGATTCATTGATTGGTTTCACTAAATGCTTCCAATTTGGAAGGCTCTTGTTAAGAAAATAACCACAGTTTCGAACATATGCAACACAATATAGTTGAACTCTGTATTCTGTTGCAAACTGGTTGCATATAATATGTATTTCCAGTTGATAAATACCAAGCATAGGGGCAGGAGAGATAGCTCAATGATTGAGAGCACTGGCTGTTCTTGCAGAGGACCTGGGTTCAGTTCCCAGTACCTACATGGAATATCACAACCATCTGTAATGCCAGTTTCAGGGTATCTAAGGCCCTCTTCTGACATCTGTAGGCATTGTATGGGTGCATTTACACACATGTAGATATAACATTCATTCACAGAAAATATAAAATTAAAAAATAAATAAATAAGTAAATAAATAGAATACATGAATATGCAGGGAAAGGAGATAAGGTGACGTGGAGGAGTGGAGGTGAGTGAGGCAGATACGGACTTGATAAAGACAAGCTCCCTTTATAAATGCATGAAATTCTCATATAACAGTTTTTTAAATGGAAAAAAAGGGATAAAAAGAAAAGGCTACATTCTTATGTCAAGTTGGAACTTTGCTTCATGCCAGCACTAGAATTGACTGTAGAACCCAAGGGAAATAGAAAATGTGAAGAAAGTAAATTTCTCTGTATGGGGTCAACTAAGGCAATATATGGTAGACAAATAACCTTTGAATTTTCCAACTGCTGGTCTGAAACATGGTAGGAGGTTGGACTGGGAGTGAGCATGTTTTCTACAATGACACTTGAGGACACGCTCTGCTATAGGTCTCTCATTTTAAAATAGTACTGGCAGTCCATGACAGGAACACTTACACTCCCTTCATTTTTGGGCCCCCTAGCACAGGGTAATAGTAGAAGAGGGATGCCATCTAGTTGTGATGATGGGGAGAGGAACCTAGGATTCCAACTTACACAAAGGAGAGGGATTTTTGAATACATGTTACAGTACAGGAACACTGGAAATGGTCCACAAAGTAGCCAACCCAGGAAGGATATTTCAGTAGAAAAGAGCACTACATGAACAGAGGAAGAGCTTCATCCTCCCAGAGCATCTGCCCCAGGTTCTCTTGAATTTCACATCCCAAATTGAAAGAAATATAAAATTGTTAAGACTTTCAGATAATAGTAGAATACTGAACTATGTGAAGTCTTTTGGAATGCAGCAGGCATGTGTGAAACAAAAATGTAGAGTGTCAAAATGATTAACTCAAGCCATATGTACAACAAAATCAAGGTCCATGTTTCTGGCATTTAAATTTATATCTTTCTACCCTCAGTCGTTGATTCTGTGACATTAAGCAGGGCATGCTACTTATTAGATTTGTATTATCCCTGATCATAATAAAATTTATAGAACATTTTCTGATAGAAGGTATATGATTAAAAACATTTACTGATGAAATTAGAGACTATAGTAATATTTTAGATATTTTATTGATAATTATGTGTGTGTGTTTGGATGTAAGAATAGATATGTGTACATGATTGTGTGTAAAGGTTGTTGTGAGCTGCCATATATGGGTGATGGGAATAGATTCAAGGTACTCTCTAAAGGTAGTGTAAAATTGTACCCACTGAGAAGTAGCTCTAGGCCTTAAAACTATTTTAAGCCATATAAATCCCTTATGAAGTTTTAGGAAAACCAGAAGAAACTTGTCAAACACAGGTGAAATTGTTCAGAAAACAAATGTGTCATAAATATGAATTGATGTTAGACATATAGAACTAAAACATTTTCTCCATCTCTGTTCCATTTCCTGCCAGGCTTGGAGTCTTCTTAATTGAAGACGTGTGTTTCTTTCATTCCCACAGTAAAATAGCATTTATTCAATCTGACATTACTGAGTTTACATATTAATATTATTAGTCCCAGAAAAAAATAATTTGCTATTCTTATTCTCTTTGTAAGTCTGAGAAAAAGGCACTAATTGGTACTGCTTTTTCAAAATAACCCAATTTCTACCTCCCAAGTGTATTTCTGTCAAATCATTAATATAAAAAAGTTAGGCCTAGCAGTGCTAAAGTGGCATGGATATTATACAAGTAATAAAAATAAAGTTTTCAAATATTAAAAAAATTAGTTCTGATTCTCAAACTGTATCTAACAGCATGAACAATTTTAATAAGCTCTACATCAGTATTTGTTCACAGAAACAGTGAAAGTGTCAGTCTAATTTATGTTGCATTGCTGACCTGGCCCGCCTCTAATCTCACTTAATGACATTCTTCCACTGATTCTTGTGGCTTTTGTTTGTTTTTGCTATTTTTGTTGCTTGGCTTTTGTTGTTGTTGCTGTTGTTGTTGTTACCAAAACAGGTCTTTCTGTAGTCTTGGAACTCCTGTAGACCTGGCTGGCCTTTGCTGTTGTTGAGAGGGTCTTCCTCTAGTCCTGGGACCCCAGTAGAAAAGAATGGCTTTGATCATACAGAGATCCCCCTGACTCTGTTTCCAGAGTTCTGCTGGCATTCTTTATTGAAAGACACACACAAAAAATGCTGGATGATTTGGTATGGAGAGCTGGCTTTACCAAGAAGAGGACCTGCTTCCTTCTGAGCATCCATGTTAGAACAGAGCCCCTGTAACACCAGTTACAAGGTATCTGTTGCCCATCTCTGACCTCCATGTGTTCCCACATACAGCATGGCCATACACTGACACAAACACACCTGCATATTTTAAATGTTGAAGGGTGAAATACTGCATACTATGCATAGCTGGGGCTTCCAGTGGGTGAGAAACTAGGAAAAATCAAGAAACTATTAGAAGCTTAGAGATATCCTGTAAGTCAGCTTAGGCCATTTGTTCCCAGAAAAACATGAAAGAGCAAGGTCAAATGTCTTCATCCTGAACAATGCCTGCTTCATGGATGTCAGAGCTGTCTGAGAAGAGCACTAGAGTTTTTTCTGCTCTTTGTCTTTAAGATAAACACAGACCTGTCAACCCACACATTATCTGCTTATACAGAAATCTCACTACTCTTCATCAGTCCAGGCTTTTAAATACAAAGCTGAGTTTCTATGATGAAATTTAGGGAATAATGTGGATAGTTTTTTTAAAAAAATGTTTCTTGAAAGTTTTGTGTCATACATTTATTTTTCATAGACTAAAGTGAATACTTTCTAACATAAATATTTATGCATTTTCCTGAAAGGCCCTTTATTCTTTAATTTTTTATAATATTTGCCTACAGGATCTTGGTTTGGGAGAACATTTATTTTTTTAGAACATGATAATCTCTTAGTGATTTACTATTATACATTTATTAATTTATCAATTAGTTGAGAACTAAAATAATGCAATGAACATATATGAAAGTTTGACTCAAAGTTGAGAACAGTAGCCCAGGCTGTCCTGGAACTCACTCTGTAGACCAGGCTGACCTTGAACTCACAAAGATCCACCTGTCTCTGCCTCCCAAGTGCTAGGATTAAAGGCGTGTGCCACAATAAATTAAAAATTTAATTTCAAAGTTTACCTTTGTCACTTTCAATGTTAAGATTTTTTTAAGCACTTTTAAAGCTCTATTCATATATCACTAAAAGGTTAGCTTTCTGTTACAGCTGCAATATCTAAGGTCAAATTATTTTTATATGTTCCCTTCCCTGGTTAATCACACTTATATGTACAGATAAGATACAAATACCTCCTTTCCTTCATTTTGGGATCTATGTCATGCCAATTGTGAAATGCTTTAAATTGTATATGTATATCTTAATATATATATGAATATGTACATATATGCATATATGTCTGCAGATACAACCTGTACCATATCATAAAGGTATCATTTTTATTCAATACCATCTGAATACACTGCAGGAAAGAATTCTTTTAATGTTTTCTATACATGCAAAAAATAATTTTTGAAGAGTTTTGAGATAAAACTCACACCAATAAAGAACTCCATCTGTCAAGATAAAAAGTTCACCTAATCCCTGTGTTAACTTAAATGTTGGCAGTTAAAAGCCACTTGGTGCTATATTTTCCCCAAGTTTTGCTCTGCTGCAATATTCCAATTAGATGCTGGTTAGGGTACTTGAGTAGTGAGCCATTCATAAAATTTTTAGTGTAAGCAAGCTAATCTTTCTAAAATAAACATTCAAAGGAATAATCTCCATATCTGATACTCATTACATATTAATTTAAAAAGAAGGAAGAGGGGAAGATGAGCAGGCTTAGTGGTTAAGAGCATTGGCTGCTTTCGCAGGCAACTTGGGTTCCATTTCCAACACCCACGTAGTAGCTACCAGCTGTTCCATTCATAACTTCTGTTCCAGTGACATCCAACACTCTCTTCTGACCTCCATTAGGATTGCATGATATGGGTGACTTACATACATGCAGAATGCTTGTCTCATTAATTCCTAGGGTGACTTATTTTTCCTTCTAAAATAAATTTTAAGGAAGGGAAAACATGAATAATAAAATCATAAGTATATATTTAATTATAAAAGTTGTTTAGAAATACAATGTGCTTGATCAGGGTCTTACAATTATAGGAGAAATTAATTTTGCAACTACATAAGTTCAATATGCCAGAGTGCTCTAATTTGTTTAATGTAGTTCTCTTTCCCATACAATATGTCAGATTTTGTATTAAATATTATGACACAATGTTGCTGTATTCAAATTACCAAGTTAGGACTAGTGAGATGGCTGATCAGTTAAGAGCATTTGGTACTCTTACACAGGACAAGGATTGGGGTCTCATTATACACACTGTCTCATTATACACACATTTTTATGCACAAAAGAGTAAGTTGGGGATGATTTTAATTTCTACGCTTTCTTAAAGGACTTCTCTGTAGCCCATCTAGATGTGATCTCTATGCAGACCAAGCTGGTCTCATTCTCCCAGAGAACCACTCGCCTCTGCCTCTGGAATTCGGGGATTAAATGTGTGTGCACCATTTGCTAGTACTTTTTTTTGAGCTACTGTTAAAACTGTATTTTCAATCTACATTATTTTTTTTAATTTTTATTGAACTTTTGCTTAGACCCATTCCCACTTACATGGCCTCCACCCCGCCAGAGCTCATGCACTCTGCCATACATGTCTTGCATCTTTTTCTTAGTTTTTCAATGCAGAAGTTTGCAGTTTGGGGCAGAATTTTTCTGTTTCAGCCAGTTTACTTTGACCCAGTCTTTCGTTGTTGCTGTACTTCCTTTTAATTTGTGTCACTTCAAAACATGTCTATGCATATCACACACATACTAAAATTATGACATCTCAAATTAAACTATAGGATAATTCCCATACATGTTTAGGCAATTGACATTTTGACCGTAGGTTTATATGCAGGTAAAGAAAAAAAAAAAAACATTACTTTGCATTCCTATATTCATATCATGTTGATAAGTAACAACAGATATTATATTTATTGAAAGAAAGAAAGAAAGAGAGAAAGAAAGAAAGAAAGAAAGAAAGAAAGAAAGAAAGAAAGAAAATAAAAAAGGAATTATTAGTTTGCCTTGCTCATTTGCCTTGCTCACCAGAGATTTGGTGCTAGGATCCAAAAATGAGTGACACCATATGTCATTTGTTATACTGGGACTGTGTTACTTCACTTAACATAATGGCTTATAGGTTTTTTTTATTTAATTTTATTTTTTTATGTGTATGAATGTACTGTCTGCATGCAGGTCTGTGTACCTATGTCCTGGCAATGCCACGGAGGAGGTCAGAAGACAGCATCAGATTCCCCTGGAACTGGAGCTAAAGATGGCTCTCAGCTGCTATGTGGGTGCTGGGGATCAAACCCAGGTCCTCTGCAAGAGCAGTTGGTGCTCTTAAATGCTAGGCCATCTCTCCAGCCCCTTAGTGGGGTTTTTTGTTTATTTGTTTGTTTTTTTAAGCATTTTGTTTATGCATCCATTTTTCAACTTTTAAACATATTGTGGGCACTTAAGTAAAAATATAAAGTTGACTGGGAGTTGACTGGGGGCATTCCCTCTCCCTGCTTGAGACTATATTAGGAAGGGGGTCAGGCAAATGTCCTCCAAATGAGAATGAGGAAAAGACCACCAGAAGAGAACTGATGTCAAAAAGCTCACAAAAAAAGAACTAACAGTCTTTACAGTTATCTGGACATTTTCTCTTTTCTTTCTTTTTCTTTCTTTTTCTTTCTTTCTTTCTTTCTTTCTTTCTTTCTTTCTTCTTTCTCCCTCCCTGCCTCCCTCCCTCCCTCCCTCCCTTCCTTCCTTCCTCCCTTCCTTCTTTCCTTTTTCTTTCAGATTTTAAACTGTGGATGACTACTTGCACAGGCTAATAATCCACTGTGAATATATTCCATTGTCTTTGTCCACTTTGTAGCTGTATTCTTTCATTCTTCAATACCTTCATTTCTCATATTCCTTGCTTCCCGCCTGTATTTTATATTGACTGCTGGAAAGTATTTTCCATCACACTAACAGATTTTTTTTTACTCCTACCCCTTCTCATACCCTCCTCAAATTATTTATATTCCTGTTGTGATGCCTTGTACAATGCCTTACTTAACTTTTTGAATCATTGTCAGGGTCGAGTTTTGTGGGAGAGTATTGGTTAAATATTTTCTAAACTCCTATTTCAATGATAGCATTTTGCAAAGGCAGTTGAATATATTAACATATTGGACAGACACTTATGGGCTAACTCTCCTGCTCTTCCCAGCCTTAGCTCCCTCTGAGTTTTTCATTGAAAACCAAACATTTCCATTGACCTTTAAATCCTCCACCCCTCTTCTTCAAGGATCTATGAGCATTTATTGGAGGTGTTATATAGGTATCCAATTTGTGCTGGATAGCTTTAGGGTCAACTTGACACACCTCAGTTGAGGGAGCCTCAATTGGGGAATTGGCTCCATTGGACTGGCCTGTGGCCACATCTGCGAAGTATTGTCTTGATGGTTGAGCAGTGTGGGAGGGCCCAGCCCACAATGAGTGGTGCCACCCTGGGCAGGTTGTTGTGTACTGTATAAGAAGGCGGGCTAGGCATGAGCCAGAGGAGCAAGCCAGTAAACAACATCCTCCATGGCCTGTGCTTCAGCTCCTGCCTCCAGGTTCCTGCCCTGAGTTTCTGCCTTGGGCTCCCTAAGTGATATACTATGACCCAGGAGATGTTAGCTGAATAAACCCTTTCCTCCCCAAGTTGGTGTAGGTCAGAGTGTTTTGTCACAGCAATTGAAGACAAACTAGAACAAAAATTGGTACCAAGAGAGTGGGGTATTGCTGTGACAGACCTGACCTTGGTGTTTTGGGAAAGGATTGTGGAGGCGTTTGGAACTTTGGGCTGGGAAGATCATTGAATGCCTAAACATCATTGCTGTAGAGCTTGGAGGAGTTTTGCTGAAGGAGTTGTAGAAGATGGAGGCCTGGCTTGAGAAGTTTCTAGTTTCAAAGGGGAGCAGAGATCGACAGGACTTTGTAATCTGCGGGTTCTGGTCAGCTGGGGCTGAAGAATCAGCTGTAAGTAACAAGAGACCAGAACCTGAAGTGAAATCTTTCTTGTACTGGGAAAATTGATGCTGGTTAGCTGGGGCTGAAAAATCAGCTGCAACAAGAGACCAGCATCACTGTGGTGAAATCTTCTGGGAAGAATTTCTTCAGGTCAGCACACAGAAGCTGTGTTCCAGAAGGGGCCTGAGCCTCCATCTCAAGCCAGAAGCAGGACTTGGTAGTGTGTAAGAGTCTCCTATATGGTTCTGGTGTTGAAATTTGAGGGGGTCACAGAGAGCAGCCGAGGCTTGACACTGTGAGAGGTCAGCAAAGACCATTGGTCGAAGTGCACCTCGATTGCAGTGACGACCCCAGGATTGCAGGGGTTATAGAGAGAAGCTGAGGCTTTGCAACAGGAGAGGTCAGAAGAGACCATTGGTGAAGGTGCTGCCTCAGTTTCAGTGGCAACCCAGCTTTTTGGAGCTGCCAGGACCATGGGACGACCACCAAGAGCAGTGGCAGGTGTGAAATGGAGTCAGCCTGGGCATTCAAGATGAGCTGTGTGTACCACAGATGGCAGAGTGGGAGAGGGGGAGCTGCCAAATCCCTTCGGAGCCCAGAAGATTGTGAGTGAATCCCAGGTGTCCAGCCTTGAGCTACTTTGCTGGACTTAGGTTTTGTTTGAGAGTGCCTGATTCTTCCCTTTGAAATAAGACAGTACTTGTTTTGGATTTTACAGCAGCCCACAGTTAAGAGACTTTTAACAGACTGTGAACTTTTAAGTGTTTGGACATTTTAAGGACTGTGNGGGAAGGGGAGAGGGAAGGATAAAGGGAAAGGGGGGAAAGGGGGAAAGAAAGAAAAAGAGGGAGGGGAAAGACGGAGGAGAGGGAACAGAAAGGGAGAGAGGGGAGAGGGTGAGGGGGGGGGGGAGGGGAGGGAAGGGGAAGAAAAAAGGAGGGAGGAAGAGAGGAGAGGAGAAAGAAGAAGATGAAGAAGAAAAAGGAGGAGTAGGGGACAAGGGGACAATAAGGGAAGAACAGAGGACAGGAAGACCAAAGAAAAATCAACAAGGAAGGTGGACTGCCAGATGGGTGAAAAAAAAGAATTAGGAAGCACTGAATGGAAAAAAAAAAAGAACCCCAGAGAGAGACTAAAGGCGACCACCTGATGAAGGAAATCGGGAGTAGGGCGCCTATGCTAAAACCTTGACTACACAGAAAAAGTTCGTCAAACAAGATGTTAACAGGTCATAGGCAATAAACAGCCAACAAATATCGCATATACACCAAAAAGCCGGGGAAGGGACTAACAAAAAAGGGGGAAGGAGGGAAAAAAAGGAGAGAAAGAAAAAGGAGAAACGGAGAAGAGAAAGAAAGAGGGAAGAGGGGGGAGAGAAGAAAGACTTACTCCATTTTCTTTTTTTTCGTTTTTCACTCACCGTTCCCTTTATCTCTCCGTCTTTTCTCAACTCCTTCCTCTTCCTGCCCTTGTACTCCCTTTCTTCTCCGCCCCTATCCCTATCCCCCCTTATTCCCATTTTCCTTCTTCCGCCTCTTCCTTATGAAGCATACCGTAATCCCCAAGGAGATACTTAGTTGGCTTTTCCTGTTCCTTAGCTTCATCCTACTTTGCACACTGCTTGGGATGTTTTTCACACCACTAGAAAGCATGATGAATTGTCCTAATCGTCTGCTAGTCCTATCTGCCTATCATTCTTCTAGTAACTATAAATCTAACTGGTAGATTCAGAACTTTAGATCTATCTGTGGGTAGACTGGCAATTGAATCCTTCTTGGAAAGAGAGAATCAGTTTTGCTTACTAGTGTGTTGTCTGGCACGTTGTTCACAATACAAGGGCTAGACGCACACCCCAGCAGCATTTATAAACATGGGTTTAGATTTCCACATTGCCTTCCTTAGCAGAACAAAAAACAAAAAGCAAAAGAAAAGAGAACATGCCAGTAGTCTCTAGGGTTCGGAACGCTCTCGGCTGTCTTCGTCCTTTGGCCGCCCTCTCTTTCTCCTGCTCCCCGTACCCTTTGTTCTCACCCCGTATAACCTCAGATACCACCCATCGACCCACCTTCGCCTCACGATCCACATCATTTCCCCCATTTGTCAGCTTGCCTCTTTCTCTTCTTTTCACCGCTTCCTTTATTTACACTGTCTTTCTTTTTCTGATTTGCTCTTTATTCTTTCTGTCTCTTAGCTTTTCCATTTTCTTCCTGTTTGCACACCGTGTCCGGCAGTGCATAGTACCTGCGGCGACTCATCAGCAGCAGCGGTTCTGATCCCCTGTAAACTTGGAGTTTCTCCTGAATTGTTTACAAACGTATCTCAGCCGCCGATGGGGGTGCTGGGATCGAACCCAGGTCCCTCTGCAAAAGCGTCCATGACTCTTAAAAACCACTAGGCCTCTCCTCCAGCCCCGCTGCCGGCTGTCTTCTTATGCTTATGCCTCTTGACTTCATAACCGTTTCCCACGATAATCCACAATCTGCAGCGTTACTTTCGCAGAAGGCTACTGAATTCCAACCAGCTCGTAAGTATTTATGTTTTTCTAAGATTGGAAGCCACCTGCCCTTCTTTTATGTTATATAGCAGTTTTATGCAACCATACTAATATGTTTAATACATTTACCTTTCTGTTGTCTACAAGAAACCCATTTCATGTTCAGGGACAGTCACCATCCTAAGGTGAAAGGTGAAAGGAGGGAAAAACTACTTACTTAATTTTTTTTATTATAGGAGACTTTTCCTCATAAAAAAAGTCATTGGTAAGAAAAGGAATTACTATTTGTATATCCTGTAATATACTAGATAAAAAATAACTTCAAACATTCTAAGGGTACATAAAAATTATGCTTTTTATATCACTATTTTCAAATGAGAAGGAGCAAAATTGGGGTGACTTTATAAAGTCTTATTTTTTTTCACATAAATTTATTTATTTAGTTATGTTTTAACAAGAAGTTATCGAAGACCCTGTTCCCGCCCATACATCCCCCACCCCCGCCAGAGCTCAATGCATTCTGCCAACATGCTTTTTTCAGCTCTTAGTCGTTCTCAATGTTTGCCCATGGGGAGTGTGACTGTTTTGAATGAGCAGAAGTTTCCCTGTTGCACTCCAGGCAGTTCTTTGGAAATGCAGTTCCTGTTCCTTTGTTAGATTGTTGTTGTTATTGTTTCCAAAATGCATTACCCCCAACTGCTTCAGATAAAAGCTCAGGGGGCCCTACAAAAAGAAATACGTACAACCGGGTAAGTGGCACTAGCATGCACAGAGGAGGGATACCATTACAGTCCGTATGTAGTATTTCTGGCACTGTGTTAACTAACGTCACGCCGCCTGGATAGTCTCCTCTAGCTCCAGCCATTTTCCTGCAAAGGCTCATGATGTCAATCTTTTCTTTACTGCTGCATAGAACTCCAGTTGTGTAGATGTAACCCAAACCACCTTTTCTCCTCTCCCGATACATCAATATGCAGGGGCATTTAGGTTTTAGGTTCCAGCTACCTTGCTTTGTGAAGAAAAAAAAGAGAGCTGCCATAAACATGGGGCCATCATGAAATAAACATGGCCGTGCATGTATCTCTGTGGTGGCGTAAGTCTTGAGGGTACATGCCCAGGAGTGGTATGGCTGGGTCGGGTGGCAAGTTCATTCCAAGTCTTCCAAGGGTTCTCCACACTGCTTTCCATAGTGGCTGTACGAGTTTACATTCCCACCAGCAGTGGATGAGTGTTCCCCTTTCCCCACAACCTCTCCAGCACTTGGTATCATTTGTTTTCTTGATCCTAGCCAGTCTTACTGGAGTAAGATGATATCTTAAAGTGGTTTTGATTTGCATTTCCTTAATGATTAGTGATGTTGAGCAGTTCTTGAGGTGTTTCTCAGACATCTCTAATTCCTCGCTTGTGAAGTCTCTGTTCAGTTCTTTGCTCCATCTATTGAGCGGGTCGTTTGTTTTCTTTTTTCTTTGTTTTTTGAGTAGTTTATATATTCTGGAAATCAATGCTTTGTCAGATGTATCTGCAGTGAAGGTTTCCTCCCACTCTGTGGGATTTCTCTTCACTTCCTTGATTGTTTCTTTTGATGTACAGAAGCTTTTGAGTTTGATGAGGTCCCATTTGTCAATTGTCGACCTTAATTCTTGTGCAGCTGCTGTCTGATTTAGGAAGTCTTTTCCTACGCCTATGTCTTGTAGTCTGCTGCCAACTTTTTCTTCTATCACCTTCAGAGTTTGGGGTTTCACGTTGAGGTCTTTAATCCATCTGGAGTTGACTTTTGTACAGGGCAAGAGGTAGGGGTTTAATTTCATTCTTCTACAAGTGGTGATCCAGTTTTGCCAACACCACTTGCTGAAGATGCTGTCTTTTCTCCATTGTGGCCTCTTGTTTCAATTACATTGAACCACAACTTGGGTGCACATACTCAAAGACAATTTCACTTTATTATAACAACTGAAGCATGCAGCGCTTATAAAAAGTCCAGGGAAAACCTTTTTTTTAAAAAGTATACCATTTTGTTCTTTCTCTTACTAATTGAAAGGAGGGAGTGCAACTCAGTGACCCTGTTCTGCTCCAGTGAGGGAAGGAGCTCACAAGTGAGTCTCAGCAGGCAAAATATTCTGCAGTGAAAGACAATGAAAGTGGACAATATCCTCTCCTCTAAACCTTGTAAGTTTGTTCAGAGAGAGGTTCTCAGATACCTGGACTGTACAAAAGAACAGAGCAGATCTCACAAGAGGAGCAAGTAAGGGGAGAATGGAATGCATGCAAATATTATTTAATAGATTCAAAGAGGAGCAACAGAATAATGCCTTGATATTAAGTGTTTTATTATAATCCCCCCTGTTGGGTGTGGTGTCTTTGAGTCAAGCGTGATTGCCTTCCACACACTGTCTTTCCCTTCTTGGCTCAGCTCCAGGACTTGCCTCCTGCCTGCAGGCTGGCAGTCTCTGGGCTCTGCTCCTGCAGGAAGGAGGAAGGGAATACCGCGGGAGATCACCCAAAGAAAAAATAAGCAGACTCACACACACGTGTGGAGAACTGGGAAGGATAGGAACTCTATTTTCTGTCAGTGAGGTCTATATATTCAAGACTATTGTGCTTTGGGCAAGGAAGTGGGGAGCAGGCGGAAAGGGAGGGGTGAGCCAACTTAGTTCTAATGGGGGAGGGTTGCAGAACTCCGGTTTGTGTAACAGGTAACTAAGGGTGTGACATTCTGCTCAATGCCTCAAGAGAAGGGGCCTGGGATTTTGCAGAGAGAGGGCGAGGCAAGAATCATTGTAATATCCTGAATCTTCCTGCTACAGATAACTGTGGAAGCCCACGGAGATATCAGATAACTGGAGATCTTCCCCAGACAGGTCTTACAATTTCTCGCTTCAAGCCACACACACAAAGGTCCATTCCCACACACCCCCTAATTTAATAGAAATTAAATTATGCCTTAACCAGTGATTGAAGTCAACTAGCATTTAATTACCCAAATCAAATCCGGACGTACACCTGATATTCAAGGCACCACACAGTAATTATTTGCTGGAGAGAATTACATTTAAAAAATCAGAGATTAAATTTATCTTTTATTTCTGTATTCATTTCTTCACCTAATCTCCTGGGAGTGATAAAAAGGAGCCACTTAGCGGGGCGTGGTGACGCACGCCTTTAATCCTAGCACTTGGGAGGCAGAGGCAGGCGGATCTTTGTGTGTTCAAGGCCAGCCTGGTCTACAGAGTTAGTTCCAGGCAGCTGAGGTTACAGGGAGACCCTGCCTCAAAAAGACCAAAAAAAAAAAAAAAAAGGAGTCACCTTTCTACCAGGAAAGCAGACTAGTGCTGTAACATTTTAGATCTTTAGTTCCTGTCTTCATTCCTTTGGTGTTAAACAAAGAACAAAGGGAAGCCTAGCTATAGTGCTAAGACTTTAGAGAAAAGACGCTGGAAGCATAATCACTTAATGACATTTAAAGAAACAAACCAATTTGGAACTGATTCTACTCGACTCTCTAGATGTTCAAAGAGTCTATCAGGATATGTCCTTTGGAATCTTCCCAGCTAATATGCATCCTTAACAGAAAAGCACAAAGGGAATCGAAGGAAAGCAAAGAAAGACACAAAGAGACACATGGGACACACATGTACTGTGCATTAGNAGACCCTGCCTCAAAAAGACAAAAAAAAAAAAAAAAAGGAGTTACCTTTCTACCAGGAAAGCAGACTAGTGCTGTAACATTTTAGATCTTTAGTTCCTGTCTTCATTCCTTTGGTGTTAAACAAAGAACAAAGGGAAGCCTAGCTATAGTGCTAAGACTTTAGAGAAAAGACGCTGGAAGCATAATCACTTAATGACATTTAAAGAAACAAACCAATTTGGAACTGATTCTACTCGACTCTCTAGATGTTCAAAGAGTCTATCAGGATATGTCCTTTGGAATCTTCCCAGCTAATATGCATCCTTAACAGAAAAGCACAAAGGGAATCGAAGGAAAGCAAAGAAAGACACAAAGAGACACATGGGACACACATGTACTGTGCATTAGACCCCTGAGAGGACCCTGAGGATCTTAAAAGGAAAGTGCAAGTTACATAAAAGCTGCCTTGGACACCCCTCCACTGCGCTCTCAAGCTGCATTCACAGGAGGCTCTTATCACTTCTTTTATCTGCTTTTGAAATGCTAATTTAATCTTTTCCATCCAGTCCTCTTGGAACCAGAAGAAACTTTTATTTTTCAAGCTTCACAGTTTATTGTTGAATAAAAGTTTGTTCTCAAAGCAATATACGAATTTGTGTACAGGTGGGAATGATGACAGCTATTTTTTAATCCGTTTTGGATCCATGTCTATGTTGGTCAATTTACCAGCTGTGCTAGTCCCTCTGAAGAGTAAATCTCTCTGATTACTGTACTTTGTTTCGTGATGTGGGCGGTCTTATTCTATACCACTTGAAAGCTACATTAATGCTAGCATTAAGATCATTATTATGAGCTGCTTTTCCAAATCAAGACCAATTATTTTCATCTTGTATCGATGATGGAGAGTATGATCTTAGAAAAGCTGTACAAATTAAAACTGCATGACAAGCTGGTATCATGGGGATTAAATATTGGCTGTAGCTCATTAAGACACTCATTTGATCTTTTTTATATCTTTTTTAATTTAGTTTTTACATGTATGAGTGTACTGTCTGCATGTAGTTTTGCACACCCGTGTCGTGCAATGATGTGGAGGTCAGAAGAGGGTGTCGGATTCACCTGGAACTGGAGTTAAAGATGGCTGCCCGCCATGTGGGTTCTGGCGATTGAACCCGGGTCCTCTGCAAAAGCAGTTGGCATTCTTTTATTTTTATTATTATTTTTTTTTTTTGGTCTTTTTGAGACAGGGTCTCCTTGTAGCCCCAGCTGTCCTGGAACTCGCTCTGTAGACCAGGCTGGCCTTGAACTCACAGAGATCCGCCTGCCTCTGCCTCCCAAGTGCTAGGATTAAAGGCGTGCGCCACCACGCCCAGGCCATCTCTCCATAAAGAAGACTAAATTTCCATAGAATTTTAGTTAAGGCATATATTTATACAACGTGGAACATTATTTTCTGAGATGTATCTTAACATATTTACCAAAGTCCTATGGGGATGTTTGCCCTTATATTTATTCATTCAATGATTGAATTAAAATTTATTCAATTGAAAGGAAGAGGACAGCAGACCTAAGCCAGGAGGGTGCTGGGATCAAAGCTTAATAATTATAACCCAGAGTGGAGCTGATGTTACACTATGGAGAGAGCTTTGCTGCAGAACTGGGTGATATAAATTAATTTATTTGATGATATAAATACAGAAAATCATAATAAAGCATTTGCTCATCAAAGCTTTCTAAACTATGAAGAGAACTAGAAGGTGCATATTTTCACTTTTTTTTAACTGTTAACTTTATTTTTTTTATTAATTTTATTTATTTCTGTATGTGTATGAATGTACTGTCTGCATGCAAGTTTGTGCACCCGTGTTGTGCAATGCCGCGGAGGTCAGAAGAGGGTCTCGGACTCCCCTGGAACTGGAATTCTCCTGGAACTGGAGTTTCAGACGGTTCTCGGCCGCCATGTGGGTGCCGGGGATCGAAGCCTGGTCGTCTGTAAGAGCGGTCGGCGCTCTTAACCGATAGGCCATCTCTCCAGCCCCCATATTTTCACTTTTAAATCCTCCTTCAAAATAATTTATAGCATATTTATTTCAGTAGAAAAACCTCAACTATTCACTGGAAAAGTCACTTTTTTATTTTCATGAAGCATTCCATAAATATGTGGTAAGTCCCTG
This sequence comes from Rhizomys pruinosus, assembly GCA_009823505.1. NCBI lineage: Eukaryota > Metazoa > Chordata > Mammalia > Rodentia > Spalacidae > Rhizomys > Rhizomys pruinosus. The sequence continues at coordinate 46,292 of VZQC01000945.1, forward strand.
GGACTAACAAGTTTTAATAGTTAACCTACATGAGGTCAAACAGAATTACTTTCTTTGAAATTAAATAGTTGTCAGAACTCATGTTCATGGGAAGAATTTAATTCACCCAGAAAAGAGTTTACAAAATTAACTTTTATAAAAGTGTAGTAATTAAATTTCCATAGTCTTGTTTTGATAATGTAAAGTAAAACTACATTTATCTATAGTTCACTGAGATATCCATGATACATTATCCCTTGCTTATAAAACAAATTAAAACACTAAAAATTTGCAAAATTAAAATAATGGCTTAGACATACTTTAATAAGTGCTCAACATTCTTACTCATTACAGAAATGCTAATGAAAACTACTTTAAGCTTCTATCTTACCCAGTCAGACTGGCTAAGATCAAGTGAACAAAAGACACAGAATGCTGGAGAGGATGTGGAGAAAGTGGAACATTCTGTCACTGCTGCTGGGAATGCAAAATCTTGCAATCACTATGGAAATCATGGAGAAAATTTAAAAAACTAAAGCAGATCTCCTATATGATCATGTTATACCATTCTTGGCATATATTGAAAGGACTCATTCTACTGCAGATATACTTCTCCATCCATGTTTGTTGCTGCTCATTTTGCAATAGCTAGGACATGGAAACAATCAAAATATTTCTCAAGTGATTAATGATAATAAAAATTCTGTTCATTTACACAATGGATTTCTACTCAGGGGTAAGAAAAATGAAATTATGGCAATTTTGGGTAAATGACAGAAATAGACAATGTCATACTAAATGAAATAACACAAACTAAGAAAACAAGTGATGTACATTCTCCCTCACTTGCAGATCATAACATCAATCCCTTTTATGGGAATATATNAGGGAATAGATGATACTAAGGGGGAAATGGGGCACTGATAAACATGTATTTTTTTCTAGAGTATTAGAGTCTGTGTCTGTTAGCTTCCTCTATGTCTTGAGGTTCCCACCTCCCAGGTCACCAGCCTTGCAGACCTAGGTATGTTGATCCACTTCAGCATGCTTTTAATTCCATAAGATGCAGTGAAAAATGAAACCATTAGAATATTTACAACTGCTCTTAAAACCAATGATCCTATTGCTACGGGCCTGTGTTGAACCTGTTGCTCCTTTTATTGTGTGTTTAAATCTATTGTTGACTAATATCTTTCTAACCATGAATGGCCATTTTGCCTCAAATAACCAATTTTATTAATTATAATACTGTTCTTGAAAATAATGTCTTTAAAGTTGAATTTCATACTGAAATATTTTGCAATTTTCCAATGAAGAAGACCAAATAGTTGTTGCAAAATAGTTTTCCAACAATACAGATATATTAAACATAAGATTTTTATTGCTACTCTAAAACAAGAAAGTTTTCAACAATCTCAAACTACAGAGGTAAACACATTTCAACATTAGTCTTCAAAACCTCAAATTTTCTTTCCTATTTTTAATAGGTAATCAAGAGCTTTGGATATAGTCTGCATTATTTGTAGAGTCTCCTGGATTGCTGTCACCAAACACTCAAAGGGAGGTGTCCTATGTCCCATAATATGTTACCTGCTACATGTAAATTTTTGTATGTTATTTTTAAAGAAGACATTATTTCTCATGAAACTTAGAAATTAGGAAAATACAGACATACACTTCAAGCTATAGCTATAGTAACATCAGTCAATTGGTTTTATTGTTACTAAAAAGATATTATTGTTACTAAAAAGGTATTATTGTTACTAAAACATTAGCCTGCTTGACTTTCATATAGGGATCTGGTACTAGGTTCCACAATTGAGGGACAAAATAGGTCATTTGTTTTTCTAGGACTGTGTTACTTCACTTAGCATAATGTCTTTTAGTTCCATCCATTTTCCTGCAAAATTCATGTCATCATTCTTTACCACTGCATAGAATTTCATTGTGTAGATGTACCACATTTTCATTCTCCACTCATCAGTTGTGGGACACTTGGGTTGCTTCCAGCTCTTTGCTGGAAGAAAGCTGTAATAAACACACTTGTGCACATATCTCTGTAAAAGGATGAATCTTTTGGGTATATAACCAGGAGTGATATGACTGGGTAAAGACATTTTGTGTCTTTGAAGTGTTCTCCATGCTGCTTTCCATAGGATTGCATGGGTGCATTTCTAGAAGCAATGAATGAGTGTTCCCATTTTCCCACAGCGTTTGGTATCTCTTGTATTCTTTTTTTATGCTTTTATTGGTGTTTTGTGTATTTCAGACATCCTTTTTCAGTTCAATTTAGGCATATTCCCCTTTCCCTCCCCCCCCACCCTGGCCCCAGATCATGCATTCTGCCATAACTGTCTTGCATCTCTCATTCTTTTTTTATGTTTAGGAATTCATATTTTCCTCCATTAATTTTATATTACTCTAAAATACAGATACATACTGTCCTAGTTTGTCCTCCATTACTGTGACAAAACACTCTGACCAACAAAAACATGGGGAGGAAAGGGTTTATTCAGCTTACATCTCCCAGGTCACAGTTCATCACTTAGGGAGCCCCAGTCAGGAAGTCAGGGCAGGAACCTGGAGGCAGGAGCTGAAGCACAGGCCATGGAGGAGTGCTGTTCACTGGCTTGTTCTCTGGCTCATGCCCAGCCCGCCTTCTTATACAGTACACAACAACCTGCCCAGGGTGGCACCACTCTTGTGGGCTGGGCCCTCACACACTGCTCGACCATCAAGACAATACTCCACAGATGTGGCCTCAGGCCAGTCCAATGGAGCCAATTCCCCAACTGAGGCTCCCTCAACCCAGGTGTGTCAAGTTGACACTAAAGCTATCCAGCACACATACTTTCCACCCATATACAGTAATTACAGAGTCTGAAAATACATGGTGGGTGGATTCTGGAGCCCTTTGAGAGATTTACATTACAACAGCATAGTTGCTTTCAGATAAATAGAAATATAACAACAATGTTCTTCAGCTTGCCTTTCAATTGGGGATTTGGTGTTAGCATCCACAAGTGAGGGAAAGCATTCACTGTTTATTTTTCTGAGACTGTGTTACTTCACTTAGTGTAATGGCTTCAGGCTCCATCCATTTACCTGCAAAGTTCATGAGGTCATCTTTCTTTACCACTGCATAAAACTCCAAGGTGTATGTGTACCACATTTTTGTCATCCACTCATCTGGTGAGGGGCATTTGGGTTGGTTCCAGCTCTTCAATATTTTGAAGAGAGCTGCAATAAACATGGATGTGCATGTATCTTTGCGGTAGGTAGGATGAGTTTTGGGGGTATATACCTAGGAATGGTATGACTGGGTTAGGTGGTAGACTCATTTTGAGTATTTTAAGGGTTCTCCACACTGATTTCCATAGTGGTTGTACAAGTTTACATTCCCATCAGCAGTGGATGAGTGTTCCCCTTTCGCCACAACCTCTCCAGCATTTGGTGTCTTTGGGTTTCTTGATTTTAGCCAGTCTTATGGGAGTGAGATGATATCTGAGAGTGGTTTTAATTTGCAGTTCCATAATTATTAATGATGTTGAACACTTTTTTTTTTGTCTTTTCAAGACAGGGTCTCCCTGTTGCCCCAGCTGTCCTGGAACTCGCTCTGTAGACCAGGCTGGCCTTGAACTCACAAAGATCCATCTGCCTCTGCCTCCCGAATGCTAGGATTAAAGGCATGTGCCACCATGCACAGCCTGAACACTTTTTAAGATGTTTCTCAGCCATCTTTAATTCCTCACTGGTAAAGTCTCTGTTCAGCTCTTTATTCCATCTTTTGAATAGGTCATTTGTTTTCTTAATTATTTGATTTTGAATAGTCTATATATTCTTAACGTTAATGCTCTGTCATATGCTCATGGATTGGGAAAATTAATATAGTAAAAATGTCCATTTTACCCTAATTGATATACAGATTCAATGCAATCCTAATCAAAATCCCCATGAGCTTCTTCACAGACTTGGAAAAAAAGTCCTTAAATTCATATGGAAAAACAAAAGACCCCAAATAGCTAAAGCAACCCTGAGTGAAAAATGCAATACAGGGAGGTATTGCTCTACCAGACTTCAAACTATATTACAGGTCATAGTCATAGACAGCCTGGTACTGGCACAAAAACAGATCTGTTGACCAATGGAACAAAATTGACGATCCAAACTTGAGCTCATACAATTTCAGCTACCTCACATTTGACAAAGGGGCAAAAAAATCTCAATGGAGGAAGGATAGCATCTTCAGCAAACGGTGCTTGCAAAATTGAATCATCATTTGTAGAACAAAATTAAACCTCTACCTCTTACCCTGTACAAAAATCAACTCCAAGTGGATCAAAGATCTCAATGTGAAACCTGAAACCCTGAAGGTGATAGAAGAAAAAGTTGGCAAAAACCTACAAGACATAGGCATAGGAAAAGACTTTCTAAATCGGACAGCAGCTTCACAGGAAATAAGGTCAACAGTCAGCAAATGGAACCTCATCAAACTCAAAAGCTTCTGTACAGAGAAAGAAACAATCAAGGAAGTGAAGACAAAACTCAAAGAGTGGGAAGAAATCTTCACCAGCAACACATCTTTTACGTTCTTGATTATAGTCATTCTTACCAGAGTAAGATGACATTTTACAGTGTTTTAAATTTGCATTTCCTAATTTACTAGTGATGTTGAAAAAAATTTAGATATTTCTCAGCCACTTTTATTCTTCATTTGTGGTGTCTCTTCACTCCATCTTTTGATTAGGTCATTCTTTTCCTTGATCCTTTGTTTTTTGAGTAATTTATATATTCTGGATGGTAAATCTCTGTCAGATGTATCACTGGTAAATGTTTCCTCCTGCTCTGTGGGTTTTCTTTTCACTTTGATTATTTCTTTCACTGTAAAGAAGCTTTTTGGTTTAATGATGTCCCATTTGTTTTTGTTGATTGTTGATCTCATTTCCTGCCCAAATGTTGTCTGGTTTAAAAAAGTCTTTCCCTACACTTATGTTTTGTAGGTTACTGCAAATGTTTTCTTACATAATTTTCAGAGTCTCAGGTTTTGCACTGAGGTCTTTGATCTATTTGAAGTTGATTTTTGTACTGGGTAAATGTTAGGGGTTTAATTTTATTCTTTTACAAGCAGTGATCCAGTTTTGCCAGCACTATTTGTCTTTCCTCCAGTGAGTCTTCTTGGATCTTTTGTCCTATATGAGGTGGCTGAAACTGCATGTGCTCAAGTTTGGATCTTCAACTTTGTTCCATTGATCTATTGGTCTGTTTTCATGCCAGTACCAGGCTGTTTTTAATACTATAGCCATGTGATATATTTTGAAGTCTGGTATAGTAATGCCACCTGCATTATTCTTTTTTCTCAGGGTTGCTTTGACTATCTGGCATCAATGCTTTTCCATATAAATTTTAGGATTTTTTTTTCTAAATCTATGAAGAAAGTCGTGGGGATTATAATTGCAATATCATTGAATCTCTATATTACTTTGTGTAAGATGATCATTTTTACTGCATTACTTCTTCCAATCCATGAGTATTGGAGGTCCTTTTATGTTTTGGTGCCTTCTTCAACCCCCTTCAAGAATTTAAAATGTTCACTGTAGAGCTATTTAGTGTCTATGGTCAAGTTTGTTCTGAGATATTTTACTTTATTGATGATATTGTATATGGGAAAGTCTCCCTGTATTCCTTATCCAAGTGCTTGCTGTTGGCATAAAGGCTACAGATTTTCTAGGTTAAATTTGTAACTTGCCACTTTACTGCAATTGTTAATCTTTTCTCTGTTTTTTTCTGGTGAGGTTATTTGCGTCCCTTAGGTAAACTACCATGTCATCTCTAAGAAAGGATAGTTTGACCTCCTCTTTTCCATTTAGTATTCCATTAATTTCCTTATCTTTTCTAGTAAGAGTTTCAATCACTATATTGAAATGGAGTGGAGAGAAGGGACAACCTTGAAGAGTTCCTGACTTTAAAGTTAATGCTTCTATATTTTTCTCCATTTAGAATGATGTTGGCAGAAGGTTTATTGTATACGAGTTTAATTATGTTGAGGAATGTTCCTTCCAGTCCAATGCCCTCTAGGACTTTAAACATGAAGGCATGTTGAACTATGTTGAAGCTCTTTTCCACATCAATTAAGATGACCGTGTTGTAGCTTTTGTCTTTCAGTCCATGTATGTGCATTATGGGATTTATCAATTTACACATGTTGAAATATCCCTGCATGTCTGGTATAAATCCAACTTGGTTATGGTAGATGAACTTTTTAAGTGCACCTGTATGTGGTTTTCAAATATTTTTTGAGAATTTTTGCATCTATATTCATTAAATAAATGGGCCTATAGTTTTCTATTTTGGTTGTGTCTTTGCATGGTTTTCATAGTAGAATGATGCTGGCTTCATAGAAAAATTTGGTAGATTTCCCTGTGTTTCTATCCTTTTGAATAATTTCAGTACTAATTGTTGTAGGTCCTCACTAAATGTCTCATAGAATTATCCCTTAAATCTACCCAAACCTGAGATTTTAGTTGGGAGGTTTTGTATTACTGTTTCAATCTCCTCATATGGCATGGGTCTGTTTAATCTGTAGAGCTCTTCTTGATTTCCATGATTTCACATATTCATCCATTTCTCTTAGGTTTGCAAATTTAATAAAGCATAGCTTTTAAAGTATTCTCATATAATTGTCTGGATCTTTTCATTATTTGTTGTGATGTTTCCCTTTTCATCTCTGATTTTGTTGATTTGGAGTTGTTATTTATTTTGGTTAACTCGGCTAGAGGTATATCTACCTTGTTTATCCTTGGAATCATCTATTTGCCAATAAGCATACCGTATGTAATTCATCAAAGATGGAAGCTACTGCAGAATCCCACAACTTGTCAGATACAGGAAATATATATCTGAAAGATGTCCATTACTAGGAAACACATCTACAGTTGAAACTCTACATGCAGAATGAGGGGCAGAGAGAAAACTGGTGCATCCCTCAGTTCTCACAAGTAAATCTTCATTACACAATAGAGTGTGATACAAATAGAAGGCAGGATCAGAGAGTAAAGGACCTTTCTCCAGGACAGTTCAGGGAGTAAAGTACCCAGCTCAAGGATGGATCAGAGAGTAAAGGACCCAGCTCAAGGATGAATCAGAGAGCAAAGGACCCAGCTCAAGGATGGAGCAAAGAGTAAAGGACCAGGCTCCATGGTGGCTGGGAGAGAGAGAGAGAGAGAGAGAGAGAGAGAGAGAGAGAGAGAGAGGTCTGTGTCCTGGGTTACCTCCAGAGAGATCTCATTGTGTGAGCCTTCTATAGGACTGAAAATGTTTGGTGGGGATTTCTTATTTGCTTTTCCCGTGTTGTGCTTTTGGCATGTGGATTTATTCCTTTTGTTTGTAATCTGATGTGAAATTCACGTGTTTAGACTTGTGAAAAAAATAAATAAAAATATTTAAGAAAAACAAAAAAGGGGATTAAATGTCAAAATGTTTTCCAGCACAGCAAACAAAGGATCATCTTATGCATGTTCAACATTAATTGATTAATTTATGTTTGTGACAAAAAGTAGAATTTAAGATGAAAACCACTAAAAGTGATACTTCATATCAATAAAGTAATGGCTAAGTGAGAAAAACAAAAGAAAATAAAACAAAAAAAAACAAACAAACAGAAGGCCACAAGTAGCCAAGTTTCAAAGAATAGTACCCTTCAGAGTTTGTTTCCCAGGATAGGACCTCTACGTTAAATAGCGCCCAAGCACTGCTCTGGGATTGTGGTAGAAGAGGGGGCAGAATGGTCATAAGAGTCAGGGCTGGTGAATGAATGTAGATAAGCTGTGACTTACAGTGTACTGGAAGCTTTCACATGTGAACTTGTGATGATATTGTCCTCAGGCACAGGACCCATGCCAATTTAGGCAAAGTCTCAGAGTGGAGCAAGAGAAATGGGTGGGGACTGGTCCTGAAAGAGAACTACCTTAGACTGATTACTGCTGGGCAAGGAACAGGATGCCTTACCTAAGATGTCTAGATGTGCCAACTAGACTCCAGCGGAAGCATCTGCACAGAAGTACGTCTGGGTTGAAGAACTTGACTGGACAGGGCTTTACTTGGATGTTGTAATGCATGAGTTCTGAAGTGTTAGTGGGACATGGGGGGACTGGGTTTCAATAGGACCCACTGTATAAAAAAGTAATGCATAACAAATTAATCCACACTGTTCTCCAGGATGAATTTCACATTTCAAATTATATCTGAGCATTTTTTAATACCACAGTTTCTAAACACATTAAGACTTGTATTCACAGGCCCTTTCCTCTTCAAATATGGCACAATGGAACTTTACCATAACAGCACTTTTTTTTTCTGCCTCTATCATATTAATGCTGATATTTATGGGTCATCTGGAAAAGCCCAAGCCAACTTTACTTAATGTAATCACATGTTCAAGTATATGAGATGGCACTCACAGGTACAGGCAGTAGATTATGAAGATGATAGGAGAGTCATGGAATTGGAGAGACCTTTATAGAAGCAGTAATGTATGATGTAAATATTTAAGAATGCTGACAGAAAGGTAGGAAGTCAGGAAGTAAAGGAGGAAGGAAGGGAGGAAGGAAGGACACCAATCAATTGTATGGATGTGTAACTCTATAGACCATTAAATAGTTTTTTTTTTTTTTTTTTGTTTTTTTTTTTTTTTTTTTTTTTTTTTTTTTGTTTTTTTTTTCTANATATAGTCTGCATTATTTGTAGAGTCTCCTGGATTGCTGTCACCAAACACTCAAAGGAGGTGTCCTATGTCCCATAATATGTTTAACCTGCTACATGTAAATTTTTGTATGTTATTTTTAAAGAAGACATTATTTCTCATGAAACTTAGAAATTAGGAAAATAAAGACATACACTTCAAGCTATAGCTATAGTAACATCAGTCAATTGGTTTTATTGTTACTAAAAAGGTATTATTGTTACTAAAAAGGTATTATTGTTACTAAAACATTAGCCTGCTTGACTTCATATAGGATCTTGGTACTAGGTTCCACAATTGAGGGACAAAATAGGGCATTTGTTTTTCTAGGACTGTGTTTACTTACTACTTCACTAGCATAATATCTTTTTTAGTTCCATCCATGTTCCTGCAAAATTCATGTCATCATTCTTTACACTGCAAGAATTTCATTGTGTAGATGTACCACATTTTCATTCTCACTCAGCAGTTGTGGGACACTTATTGCTTCCAGCTCTTTGCTGGAAGAAAGCTGTAATAAACACACTTGTGCACATATCTCTGTAAAAGGATGAATCTTTTGGGTATATAACCAGGAGTGATATGACTGGGTAAGACATTTTGTGTCTTTGAAGTGTTCTCCATGCTGCTTCCATAGATTGCATGGGTGCATTTCTAGAAGCAATGAATGAGTGTTCCCATTTTCCCACAGCGTTTGGTATCTCTTGTATTCTTTTTTATGCTTTTATTGGTGGTTTTGGTGTATTTTCAGACATACTTTTCAGTTCAATTTAGGCATATTCCCCCTTCCCCTCCCCCCCCACCCTGGCCCCAGATCATGCATTCTGCCATAACATGTACTGCATCTCTCATTCTTTTTTTTATGTTTAGGAATTCATATTTCCTCCATAATTTTATGATTACTCAAAAAACAGATAATACCTGTCCTAGTTTGTCCTCCATTACTGTGACAAACACTCTGACCAACAAAAACATGGGGAGGAAAGGGTTTATTCAGCTTACATCTCCCAGGGCACAGTTCATCACTTAGGAGAGCCCCAGTCAGGAAGTCAGGGCAGGAACCGGAGCAGGAGCTGAAGCACAGGCATGGAGGAGTGCTGTTCACTGGCTTGTTCTCTGGCTCCATGCCCAGCCCGCCTTCTTATACAGTATACACAACCTGTCCCAGGGTGGCACATCTTGTGGGCTGGGCCCTCCACACACTGCTCGACCATACAAGACAATACTCCACAGATGTGCCACAAGGCCAATCCAATGGACCAATTCCCCAACTGAGGAGCTCCCTCAACCCAGGTGTGTCCAAGTTGACACTAAAGCTATCCAGCACACATACATTTTCCACCCATATACAGTAATTACAGAGTCTGAAAATACATGGTGGGTGGATTCTGAGCCCTTTGAGAGATTTACATTATAACAGCATAGTTGCTTTCAGATAAATAGAAAATAACAACAGTGTTCTTCAGCTTGCCTTTCAATTGGGGATTTGGTGTTAGCATCCACAAGTGAGGGAAAGCATTCCACTGGTTTATTTTTCTGAGACTGGTACTTCACTTAGTGTAATGGCTTCAGGGCTCCATCCATTTACCTGCAAAGTTCATGAGGTCATCTTTCTTTACCACTGATTAAAACGCAAGGTGTATGTTGACCACATTTTTGTCATCCACCGTAAATCTGGTGGAGGGGCATTTGGGTTGGTTCTCAGCTCTTCAATATTTTGAAGAGAGTGCAATAACAATGTGCATGTATCTTTGCGTAGGTAGGGAATGAGTTTTGGGGGTACATACCTAGGAAGGTATGACTGGGTTAGGTGGTAGACTCATTTTGAGTATGTTTAAGGAGGGTTTCTCCACACTGGTTGCCAAGTGGTTGTACAAGTTTACATTCCCATCAGCAGTGGAGAGTGTTCCCCCTTTCACCACAACCTCTCCAAGCATTTGGTGTCTTTGGTTTTCTTGATTTTAGCCAGCTTATGGGAGTGAGATGATATCTGAGAGGGTTTTTAATTTTGCATTCCTTAATTATTTAATGATGTGTTGAACACACTTTTTTTTTTTGTCTTTCAAGACAGGGTCTCCTGTTGCCCCCAGGCTGTCCTGGAACTCGCTCTGTAGACCAGGCTGGCCTTGAACTCAAAAAGATCCATCTGCCTCTGCCTTCCCGAATGCTAGGATTAAAGGCATGTGCCACCATGCCAGCCTGAACACTTTTTAAGATTTTTCTTTTTTTTTTTAATTCCTAGTGTGTAATTCTAGTTACCTCTTTATCCATCTTTGAATAGGTCATTTGTTTTCTTTAATTATTTGATTTTGATAGTCTATATATTCTTACGTTAATGCTCTGTCATATGCTCATGGATTGGGAAATTAATATAGTAAAAATGTTCCAGTTTACCCTAATTGATATACAGATTCAATGCATCCCAATCAAAAATCCCCATGAGCTTCTTCACAGACTTGGAAAAAAAGTCCTTAAATTCATATGGAAAAACAAAAGACCCAAAATAGCTAAAGCAACCCTGAAGTGAAAAATGCAATACAGGGAGGTATTGTCTCTACCAGACTTAAAATATTACAGGTCATAGTCATAGACAGCCTGGTAACTGGCACAAAAACAGATCTGGTGACCAATGGAACAAAATTGACGATCCAAACTTGAGCTCATACAATTGTCAGCTACCTTCACATTTGACAAAGGGGCAAAAAAATCTCAATGGAGGAAGGATAGCTCTTCAGCAAATGTGCTGCAAAATTGAATCATCCATTTGTAGAAGAACAAAATAACCCCTACTCCGTCACCCGTAACAAAAATCAACTCCAAGGTGGATCAAAGATCTCAATGTGAAACCTGAAACCCTGAAGGTGATAGAAGAAAAAGTTGGCAAAAACCTACAAGACATAGGCATAGGAAAAGACTTTCTAAATCGGACAGCAGCTTCACAGGAAAGAAGGTCAACATCAGCAATGGGACCTCATCAAACTCAAAAGTTCTGTACAAGAAAGAAACAATCAAGGAAGTGAAGACAAAAACTCAACAGAGTGGGAAGAACTTCACCAGCAACACATACGTTTACGTTCCTTGATCATAGTCTATTCTTACCAGAGTAAGATGACATTTAAAGTGTTGTTAAATTTTGCATTTCCTAATTTTACTAGTGATGTTGAAACAAAAATTTAGTATTTCTCAGCCACTTTTATTCTTCATTTGTGGTGTCTCTTCACTCCATCTTTTGATTAGGTCATTCGTTTCTTGATCCTTTGTTTGTTTTGAGTAGATTATATATTCTGGAGGAAATCCTGTCAATGTAATACTGGTAATGTTGCCCTCCTACTCTGGTGGGTTTTCTTTTCCTTTGATTTTCTTTTTTTTTTTTTAATTTTTTTTGTTTTATTAAGTTATTTATTAGGTGAGTGTAGAATGTACTTCTGCATGCAGGTTTGTGCACCCTGTCGTGCAATGCCGCGGAGGGTCAGAAGTGGGTCTCGGATTCCCCTGGAACTGGAGGTTCCGGGAATTGGAGTTTTCAGGACGGTTCTCAGCCGCCATGTGGGTGCTGGGGATCGAACCCGGGTCCTCTGTAAGAGCGGTCGGCGCTCTTAACCGCTAGGCCATCTCTCCAGCCCCCACTTTGATAGTTTCTTTCACTGTAAAGAAGCTTTTTGTTAATGAAGTCCATGTGCTTTTTGGTTGATGTGTTGATCTCATTCTCCTGCCCAAAGTTTCTGGTTTAAAAAAGTCCTTTCCTTACACTTATGTTTTGTAGGTTACTAACAATTTTTCTTACATAATTTTTCAGAGTCTCAGGTTTTGCACTGAGGGTCTTTTGATCTATTAAGTTGATTTTGTACTGGGTAAATGTTAGGTGGTTTAAGTTTTATATTGCTTTACAAGCAGTTGATCCAGTTTTCCAGCACTATTTGTCTTTCCTCCATGAGTCTTCTTGGATTTTTGTCCTATATGAGGTGGCTGAAACTGCATGTGCTCAGTGTTTGGATCTTCAACTTTGTTCCATTGAATCTATTGGCTGGTTTGCACACGCCAGTAACCAGCTGTTTTTAATACTATAGCCAATGATATATTTTGAAGTCTGGTATAGAACCACCTGGCATTTCTTTTTTCTCATGGTTGCTTTGACTATCTGGCATCAATGCTTTTCCATATAAATTTTAGGATTTTTTTTCTAAATCTATGAAGAAAGATGTGGTGGATTATAATTGCAATATCATTGAATCTATATATTACTTTGTGTAAGATGATCATTTTTACTAGCATTACTTCTTCCATCCATGAGTATTGGAGGTCCTTTTATCTTTTGGTGCCTTCCTTCAACCCCCTTCAACCCTTGAATTAAAATGTTCACTGTAGAGCTATTTAGTGTCTATGGTCAAGTTTGTTCTGAGATATTTTTACTTTAATGATGATATTGTATATGGGAAAGTCTCTCCTCTATCCTTATCTCAAGTGCTTGCTGTTGGCATAAAGGCTACAGATTTTCTAGGTTAAATTTGTAACCAGCCACTTTAACGCAATTGTTAATCTTTTTCTCTGTTTTTTTCTGGTGAGGTTATTTTGCGTCCCTTAGGTAAACTGACCATGTCATCTCTAAGAAAGGATAGTTTGTTGACCTCCTCTTTTCCATTTAGTATTCCATTAATTTCCTTATCTTTTCTAGTAAGAGTTTCAATCACTATATTGAAATGGAGTGGAGAGAAGGGACAACCTTGAAGAGTTCCTGACTATTAAAGTTAATGCTTCTATATTTTTTCTCCATTTAGAATGAGGTTGGCAGAAGGTTGTATTGTAATACGAGTTTAATTTATGTTGAGGAATGTCCTCCAGTCCAATCCCTCTAGGACTTTAAACATGAAGGCATGTTGAACTATGTTGAAGCTCGTTTTTCCACATCAATTAAGATGACCATGTTGTAGCGTTTTGTCTTTCAGTCCATGTATGTGCATTATGGGATTTATCAATTTACACATGTTGAAATATCCCTGCATGTGTGGTATAATCCAACTTGGTTATGGTAGATGAACTTTTTATGTGCACCTGTATGTGGTTTTTTCAAATATTTTTTTGAGAATTTTTGCATCTAATTCATTAAATAAATGGCCTATAGTTTTCTATTTTGTTGTGTCTTTGCATGGTTTTTCATAGTAGAATGATGCTGGCTTCATAGAAAAATTTGGTAGATTTCCCTGTGCTTTCTATTTTGAATAATTGTAGTACTAAGGTGTGTAGGTCCTCACTAAATGTCTCATAGAATTATCCCTTAAATCTACCCAAACCTGAGATTTTAGTTGGGAGGTTTTTGTATTACGTGTTTCAATCTCCTCATATGGCATGGGTCCTGTTTAATCTGTAGAGCTCTTCTTGAATTTTGCCATGATTTCACATATTCATCCATTTTCTTAGGTTTGCAATTTTAATAAAGCATAGCTTTTAAAGTATCTCAGATAATTGTCTGGATCTTTTTCATTATTTGTTGTGATGTTTCCCTTTCATCTCTGATTTTGTTGATTTGGAGTTGTTATTTATTTTGGTTAACGGGCTAGAGGTCTATCTACCTTGTTTTATCCTTGGAATCATCTATTTGCCAATAAGCATACCGTATGTAATTCATCAAGATGGAAGCTACTGCAGAATCCCACAACTTGTCAGATACAGGAAATATATATCTGAAAGATGTCCAATTACTAGGAAACGACATCTACTAGTTGAACCTTACATGCAGAATGAGGGGCAGAGAGAAAACTAGTGCATCCCCAGTTCTCACAAGTAAATCTTCATTACACAATAGAGTGTGATACAAATAGAAGGCAGGATCAGAGATTATAGGACCTTTCTCCAGGACAGTTCAGGGAGCAAAGGACCCAGCTCAAGGATGGATCAGAGAGCAAAGGACCCCCAGCTCAAGGATGGAGCAAAGAGTAAAGGACCAGGCTCCATGGTGGCTGGGAAAGTATATATATATATATATATATATAAATAATATATATATATATATATGAGAACGAGAGAGAGAGAGAGGAGAGACGAGAGAGAGAGAGAGAGAGGTCTGTGTCCTGGGTTACCTCCGAGAGATCTCATTGTGTGAGCCTTCTATATGACTGAAAATGTTTGGTGGGGATTCTTATTTGCTTTTCCCGTGTTGTGGCTTTTGGCATGTGGATTTATTCCTTTTGTTTGTAATCTGATGTGAAATTCACGTGTTTAGTCATCTTCATAATCTACTGCCTGTACCTGTGAGTGCCATCTCGTATACTTGAAAATGTGATTACATTAAGTAAAGTTGGCTTGGGCTTTTCCAGATGACCCATAAATATCAGCATTAATATTGATAGAGGCAGAAAAAAAAAGTGCTGTTATGGTAAAGTTCCATTGTGCCATATTTGAAGAGGAAAGGGCCTGTGAATACAAGTCTTAATGTGTTTAGAAACTGTGGTATTAAAAAATGTTCAGATATAATTTGAAATGTGATAGGAGAGTCATGGAATTGGAGAGACCTTTATAGAAGCAGTAATGTATGATGTAAATATTTAAGAATGCTAACAGAAAGGTAGGAGTCAGGAAGTAAAGGAGGAAGGAAGAAGGAGGAAGGAAGGACACCAATCAATTGTATGGATGTGTAACTCTATAGACCATTAAATAGTTTTTTTGTTTTGTTTTGTTTTGTTTTTTTTTTTTTGCAGGGTTCTTATCCACAGCCTTTAATGGCTACACTATCCCCCCAGCCTCATTAAATAGTTTAACACCTTACACATAAAGCTATGTGGCGAATTTTACAATTAGTGGTTTGGGGACATGAGGCATAGGACTTAAATTTGAGATTTATTATAGCAGTTGCCATAGCTACATTCCCTTTGGAAACATTTTATTTATTATATTTTAGAACAACAACAATAAAAATAAATGAAGAACAGATGACTAAAGTGAAAAAAATGCCCAAAATTTTGTCCTCTGACTAATATGTAAGGATATAAACATCCATTCAAGTATATACATATATACACAAAGAGAAAATAATTATAACCTCCAGAAAATTCTCTTCCATAATAGAATACATAAGTTAATAAAACATTTAGAAATAATCATATAGTATTGAAAATAAGGTTACTTATTTGTCAGTATTCAAAATGGAAAAGGCTTATATTTATGTTTTCTAAAATTCTATAGGTTAGAATTGTTTTATAAAAAATTTATAATGCTATATTTTGCCTTATAAAATGAATTTTACATCTCTTAAATATATTTGCTCATTCAAATTCTATTCAATCAGTATAGATGACTAATACGTGATGTGTTGTCATTTTATAGGAAGACCTATGTGCCTAAAGCAGAAAAAGACAGCTAAAGACATATTTCCAATTGTGCCTTATGATAAGATGATAGGAGAATGATGGAATGGGAGAGAAATTCATATAAGCAATAATGTATGATGCGATTATTTAAGAATACTGACAGGAAGAAAGGTAGGAAGGCAGGAAAAAAGAAGGAAGGAAGGAAATAAGGAAGGAAGCGAGGAAGGAAGGAAGGGAATAAGGAAGGGAGGAAAGAAGGAAGGAAGGGTCAAGCAACTGTATGGTTGTGACTTGGCTGAAACACTTAAAGAAACATTTTATTTAGAATGATTGGGATAATGCTACATTTAACTGGAAAGTACAGTTCAACCTTAAGGTATTCAACAACTTCACAATCTGCATCCCAGGGCAGCCCTAACATTTTAAAATCCTAAATGTCAAGAATCCTATTAAATGTATTGACTTTCATCTTTACTTCAAATTATATGAATAGCCTCTGAAATTGACAAGCAAATGGGGTTAAAGTTGCCTCCTGCTAGAAAGCACTCACAGAAAATTTTAAAGTCAGTACTGTAGAAAACTGTAAATGTCTTTGATAACACCTCCATCACTCTGCAGGTTAGCTAAGCTTCAGAACACTTGCTAATTCACATAAATTGTCTTTGAAATATTCTAACCTTTGAAACAAAATGAAAATAACTACTACTTTTGATCTACATTATGACAAGTTTTTTCTCATACAAAATAACAACAGAAAAATACATTTAACAACAAAAGTTCTCCCTAGAATCTCAGGCTTAGATTTCACTTTTATGTATGAAATCATTTATGGGTAAAGTTTCAGAATAAATAAGATTCCCCAAATCTAAGTATATTGTATCACTAAAATGAAAACCAGCAATACATATAGGGACATCAGTATATTTTGCTGAAATAATACCTTTACATATTCTAGGTCATGGACATATTGGGTGGTTTATTGTTTAAGAAGACAACATTTCAGTTGGGTTTGGGAATGTTCTTCCATATATTTCATAATTGTTTGATATATTTGAGCTTTGTTGGTGATAATGAACTATTTTCCTGTTATAGCCCTATTAAATTTTTAAAAATCTAATGAGCAATAAGTTTCACTGTTTATCAAACTAGCTTTCAATGTGAGGTTTGTATACAGTTATTTTTCAGTAGCTAAAGTTCTTGGGTTCCTTGTGAAATCCTGTGTGCACTTGGTGTTCTACCAAATAAGGACTATTGAATACATGTTAGGCAGATCCATACGTGGATAATATATTCATTTCATGGAAGTCTTAGAAAGCATTTTATTTGTTGTCTACTTAGGAACTCTTTTTTGTCTTATTTAGTAAAGAAGGCAAGACCATATTTTTCAGATTTTTAAGCCAATGTTTTGTTGAAGCTCTGTGCATTTCATACAAGTAAAATTATATTACAAATCAAATCTAGACCTGTACCCCCCTCCCTGACCCCCAACTCCACCAGAGTTCATGCATTCTGCCAAACGTGTTTTTCATCTTTTTATCAGTCTCTCTCAAAATTCTCCATGCAGAAGTTTACTGTTTTGAGCAGAAGTTCACATTTTCAGTCAGTTCTTTGACTCAGACTTTATTGTGGTTGTTGTTATTCCTTCCAATATCCATCACTCCGAAATATGCACATATGCATGCCACATATATCACAGGTTTTAGCATCTTCAGCTTATGATTTTTTTTTTAATTAGGCTGAAAGATGTCATGTTTGAAGACTCCTCCTTGGCAAGCCCAAACCACCATTAGTTCTGCCCTTGTGTTCCACACTGGGGCTTTACCTTCCCATGATCACCAAATGAAGTCCAGTAAGCACCATGTCCTGTCTTGATCTTTCTGTACTGGTCTCCATGATATAGCCTAGGTGTCCAACAATGGCAGTCTAAACTCTGAAGAAGTGGAAACCCCAGTAGTAGCTCAGTCCACAAGTTGGATGTCTCAGCAGTCCCCATCTGGCACTGAAGGTTTGGATGATTCTTGGAGAGACATGAGTCTTCAGTCCATATTGAAAGGTTGAAAAGCTGTATCTTCCCATGTCTTTGAAGGATGACAGAAACAGTGTGAGCCACAGGGTATCTGCACTTTCCACTAAGACAGGCAAAACAACTGTGCTCTTTTCTCTTTTTACTAAGATCTCAAGTTTTATAACTGAAGTTCATTTGTTTATTTATTGTTATACTTTCTTTTTGGATGTTTAAGGCCACACAGCTAGCCAGGATTAACCAAGGTTTTTGTTTTCTCAAGGTCAATTGAGGATCTGGTCCTCAGGTGTAACTCGGGTTTTTTTGGGGGGTGGGGGTGGGGCTGGATCCTTTTGGCTTTTCAATCACCAGATCCATCTACTTGAGGACAAAGTCAGGTCTTGCTAGACCAGGCTTCCCTTTTTGAAGCATGAGCAGACTTTCCTCTTTATAGACTGGACACTGGCTGAAGTCCCATTAGTGGATCTCTAAGACCTCCCTGCACAGGAAGACTGGTGACTCACATTTGCAGGACATTTCGAGAGAAGCCCCCATACATAGTCCCCTGGGACTTAGTTGACCTCTGAGGGCAAGGAACAAAGTTATTCCTTCAGACCCTTGGCCAAATTGGTATGGGCATTAAGTATGGTTGTTAAGAATCTAGAAAGGCTAAGTTACATCAGCCTGATACTTTTAACTACTTTATAATATTTTAGAAAATGCTTGGACAAAAGCTCAAGCACCATTGTATAAGAAATACTAAGAAGCACTCCCACAAAATAAAGACTGTGGTTAGACACAATGTCATGACAAACCAGCTTTTTCTGCATTCCTTTGATCTTATATTACTGTAAAGTATACATACATATCTTTCATCCATATACCACCGCTTCCTATCTCTGAAAATAAATAAACCTGTTCTAGAACTAAGCTTCCATTTATTTTCAGGTTTTAATTATTGTTCATATTCATTTAAGATGATATTTATTACATTTGAACCTTTGTTATCAAACCTTTGATAACAAAGGTTCAAATGTCATAAATATTTGTTAACCTTTGATGGGGCTGGAGAGATAGCCTAGCAGTTGAGAGCACTGACTGCTTTTGCAGAGGACCCAGGTTCAATCCCCAGCACCCACATGGTGGCTAAGAACCGTCTATAACTCCAATTCTAGGAGAACTCCAGTTCCAGGAGAATCCAAGACCCTCTTCTGACCTCCGCGGCATTGCACGACACGGGCGCACAGACCTACATGCAGACAGTACATTCACACACATACAAAAATAAATTTAAAAAAAAAACAAAGGTTCAAATGTACAACCTTTTAATTACTACTCTTTTTCATTGAAGATGATATTTATTAACTTAGAAAGGTAGGTTTGCAGCTGCTCAACCGTTTCTTTTTTTAAATTTTTTTATGTGCATGTATGTACTGTCTGCATGCAGGTCTGCGCACCCTTGTCGTGCAATGCCGTGGAGGTCAGAAGAGGGTATCAGATTCTCCTGGAACTAGAGTTCTCCTGGAACTGGAGTTAAAGACCGTTCTCAGCCGCCATGTGGGTGTTGGGGATCGAACCCGAGTACTCTGAAAAAGCGGTCGGCGCTCTTAACCGCTAGGCCATCCCTCCAGCCCCACCCAACGGTTTCTGTACAATAATACAATCAGTATTGGAAAGAATGGGCACCAAGCCAAGAGGCTCTAGTGATAAATACACATTTATCTAAAGTAATTTATCCCCCATTCCTATATCTTCAAATGGATGCTGAGATCCTGGTTATAATTCACACAATTATTACAAAGCAAATTATAGAAGATATAGCAATTTTCATAACTTTATAAAAAGCATTATAATTTCATATAACTTTAATATTTTGAGTTGCTCTTTATTACTAATATATTTCTGCATATATGTTTGAAGCCACTTTTATTTCTAATAACTTTCCATATGTTTTGATAATCTTTACCATAACTAATCTTTTACCATTACTATTCACTTAACCATATATATTCACAAAATTTATGTCTAAATTAGCATAATTAATTTGAAGGAAATCTTTATTGTTTTGGATGTTTTTTACTAACATTGTAATTTTAAGTCAAATGCTGGCTACAGTTCAATCCCATGACTAAACACCCTGTGATTAGCTCTCATTTCCACAAGTACAAAGGACAATAAACAAGAATTGTTCAATTCAACTAATGCTGTATTCTCAAATCCATTCAACTAAGATGTTTAATTTAAATGATATGTTTATTGATCACCTGTGTTCTTTCAGATGTGTACTTTCAAAGATTTAAATCTTTTGGGGACCACTATGATGGCTTATTAGTAAGATATAGTCCTTATACAAATTTGTTATTATCTTTTTCCTCTAGTAATATAAAATTACTTATTTAAATACTCAGTTTTTGAAAATGTATCAATATTGTGTTATTAAAATTGGAAGTGTCTAAGATGTTAGATGATTTGTCAAATAACAAGGTAGCCAAAGTCATGGACAAAAAAGCAGGGAGCATGGTTAGTAGACAAGAACTTGGTTATTTTAGAAACATCAAATGCCTTAACCATGCCTGTACTGGTTCCTTTATTTCTCCAATACCCACGCACATGGCCTTGGGTGCTCAGTTGACGCTGTACTGATGGGATTATTTTGTCTCATAATAGTTGAGCTACAAGTTCAAGGAACACGTATGGTTTGCAATAGTTTTCTTTAAATTGAGCCAGGCTTAGTGGTGCACATCTTTAATTCCAGCACTTGGAGGCAGAGGAGGCAGGCAGATCTCTCTGAGCTCAAGGTCAGCCTGGTCTGATAGGGAACACCTGGCCTGGGGGCTACATGGAGACCCTGTCTCAGAGAACACAAAGCCAAGGCCAAGCGAAACACAATGTGCATTTTCACAATTGATACACACTTTCCCTGGGGGTTGGGCAGTTGGGTGGGGATGGGTGTGATTTCTGTTCAAATATTCAGGTAAAGATAGCCAAGAATGAAAGAAAAATCATCAGGATCTCTGCTCACAATAGGTGGGGAAGCACTAAGTTCCTACAATCATTTTCCCTCTAAGTGTTATATTCTGTATAATGAAAAAAAGTGCAGAATTATGTGTGAAGTTGAATTGTGTTTCTGTTTGGATATGTTACTTAATATACTTGTACTAACTAATTCCAGAATCTTAATATTAGTGTTTTCCAAATAGTTTTAGGTATGACAAGAAGCACCCAAAGTAGAAAGCTGAGTACTCACATCTTCAAGTTTCCATAGATATCACAGAGTGAAACTTACGTGTGGAAGTGGCTATTAGCTCTCAAGCCCATCCACCAAGACATGCTTCCTCAGCAAGACCTTACAGTGAGGCATTCCATGACCTTCACTAAACAGTGCTACCAACTTGTGAAATGTATTAAAATATTGAAGTCTACAGGAGACATTCTCACTCAAATCTCAGTAGCCATAAAGCTAAATTACCACCTTAGTTATTTACAAATGCCGTATAATAATCTCATTAGGCAAAATGCATCATAACAGACATCATCATAGCATTCAAACTGGGTGGTAAATATCCTTTCCCTCATACTGCAATTCTGGTCACACCTCTGCCATGCCTTTCTTCTGTCTACCTTAATGGAATATTGAAAATATTCTTACAATGAATAGCACAAGTTTGAGTTCCAGACTTTGACAAAAATTGATTTTTCAAGAATATTAGATAAAATAGAGTTATTTTTAAAAATTCATCTTACAAAGTAATGAAATTTATTGAACAGCTCTGTCTTAAAAATGTAAACAAAGATAAAATACCATAACAATGAGGAGTTGAAAAATATATGGATCATTACTAATCTGATGAAAAGATTCCTCAGGCAGAAGATTTAACGGAGTTTCAAAGGTCTTAAATTTGTAAGTAGTTAGAGTAATAATAGCAGAATTTATAACTACCATAAATATAATGAAATGCCTTTGTGGCAGTATTTACAAATAGAAAATACATTTTGTTTGTTAAATTATAAGATTTTAATATTAAAATTATATTAATATTTGGTTAAAACTTTGCAATGTCATCTCATCTCATTTACAAAATAAAATAATGACATAAAATATATAGCCAATTTGTAATGAGTAATACTAATATTGTTACAAAAATAAAGGATTTCTAAGAGAATAAGAAACATTTTTTTTACTCTTATTTCTTCATTCATTCATTTGTTCAGTATTATTGGTCTAATCCAGGTTCATACCCATGCCGGAAAATCTGTCTAGTACTGAACTACATGTCTTGCCTTAAAAGGCATCACGATATATATATATATCGTGGGAGTATGAGACCTGGGAAAATATAGCAAATGAGTGTCTTCCAGACATTGTATTTTATTTTTTTCCAACTCAGTATAATGAAGCAGCTTATCAATGAAGCAATTTGCCAACAATGGAAAATCATTAAATAGGAAATGGGCGTATTTACTAGAGAAGGGTTATGGATCCTTGTCTTCTTTTATGCAACAGTGCTTTCGATATAAAAGATGAAAGTTAAATTCTCAAATGGTCAGGAATATGTAAGATACATTCCATTATTTTGAAATCAAATAGATACTTATTATCAAGTATGCATAAAAAATGCAAGTGTGGTTTCCATAGTTTCAGGACAGTTCATATAGACAGATGAACAACTTTAGTGTCAAGTCACTTATATAAGGGGCTTTCCACATTTTCTCTGTGAAGACACACGTATGGGGATTCATAAAAGTCATTAGTAATTGACAACCTGACATACTTGATAATAAGTATCTATTTGATTTCAAAATAATAGAATGTATCTTACATATTCCTGTATATGTATGTATATATCATACATATACATACATATACATATAGTATGTATATGTATATGCATGTATATGTATATGTATGAGGCATGTGATTGTGGGAGTTGATAAACCCAGAACTTTTGTGTTGGTTGATAGGTGTAAATACATTGTAAATATAATGTTGGATTTAACTTAGAAACTGAGTGAGCCTCAACAAAAAGATATATAGCTGAAATATAAAGACAGTCTCTGATAATATTCAGTCTTCATCAAGGGAAATCAGTTATTCTATTTAGATTTTCATCTTATCAGATGAAGTTTACTAACCTAAAAGGTAATCTAAATTGTTTAAAGTTCACTCATGTAAATATTCTTTGCTTGCAAAAGAAAGCACAATGGGGCCGGGCGTGGCGGCGCACGCTCCCCTTAAACCGCATAGGCAGCTGTCGGGCGGGGGGCCATTTGTTAGGTCAGGCAGTGGCAGACGTCTTTGTCCGTAGTTTCAAGGCACAGAGAGCCTTCGCCGTCAATCGTTATGCGGCTGCGTATTTTCTCTCAGAGGAGTCAGGCTGGGGCTAACTGGAAGCACCATGTCTCAAAAAAAAAAAAACAAAGACCAAAAACAAAAACACAAAAAAAAGGCACAAATGCAGTTAAGTCCTATCTGGGATACACATTGCGGCTTAGCTAAGTTGAGAGATAATTAACGTTCTTTCAACTGAGAAGCCATGCCACTCACTCTCAGTTAATGGGTATAGATGTAACCTTGAAATTCCATTTTGCAATCACTTTTTAAAATTTTATTTTTTAACATTTTTATTGACGTTTTGTGCATGAAGTTTTGTTTCTCCTTCCATTCTCCCCTTCCATTCCCCGCATTCCACCCGTGTCCATGCACCCTGCCATTCTGCCTGTATCTTTTTCTGATTTTCTTTTGAAAGTTTTTTCAAAGCTAGATATTACATTGTCCTGGGAGAACTTTTAACAGTTTCAGTCACTTTCTCTTCCCAGTTCCTCTGCTGTTATCAGTTTCTCCAATCTGTATTGCTTTCAACCAAATGGATATAGATATATATAGATATATATATATATATATATAATCCCTATAACTAAAATGTTATCATCTGTACACAAACTGGCATTTCCATATCATATTTCAGGATTTACATTTTTCCTTTTTAAGTTTATATTACTCTAAATTATGCCTACATATCCTCCACCCATATACCAATATTGCAATCACTTTTAGTCTGCTTATTGTTCTTATTGTTAGAGCATTACTTCCAGGTAGTTTTTCTCATTGGATTCTAGTGTTATTGATATGTCCAAAAGTCAGTGAACTGGACTGCTATCAGTTTGCTCTCTCCTGATTACTTTCAGTAGTTAATCTACATTATGCTATCTAAAGTTATTTTCCCATTTACACACATGTATCAAAGAAACATATCAATCAGAGTATCTTAGAAAATGTTACTTGAAAACCAACTTACTCCTTTTCCCCACTCTGTGTCTTCGTTACTAATAGGATATGGATCATGGGTGGTTAGGATGAAAGAAAATTTGAGAGATGTTCATCTCATTGTACTCAGAATTGCTCCTTTTAGCTGATAAAGATCAATTCTTTACTAAGCCCAGCCTGTCTGCCCAATCCCTCCTTTATGATGGGACTTCCCCATGGATGCTTCCAAGGAATTTAATATAATGGGTTTTGGCAGTTTCTTTCTGGACATACAGAACCAAGTCTGCATTCCATATACTGTACAAAGGGCTGATGAAAGTCAACTTCTCTTCTTTCAGACCTCACTTCACACCTAAAAATGGGTATCATTAACTACACTTTAAAATGTAAAAATTTACCTTCCATGTATGGTCACTACTTCTTATAAAACTAAGAAAATGTAATGCTGGTGTTAGTGCTTGACCACATACAGATACAGAAATGTGACGTTCTTAAATTCTTCATCATGAGAAAGTAAAGCATGTGGGGACTGGGTCCAAGGGCATTTAGAGATGTGTCCAAAAAGAAGAATCTCTTCATTCAAAAATATTATGTATAGTTTTATATGTTCTTCTCATTTCACCATGGTTATTACATGGTTGCCATTTTAAATTTTGTTATAATTATTATACATCACCTGGAAAGATGGGAAGTACAGGCAGCATTTAACATCATCCAACTTTGAGGATGCAGACAACTAAAAGAATTAAAATGGATGACAACATGCGTAAAAAATGCAAGTGTGGTTTCCATAGTTTCAGGACTGTTTATATAGACAGATGAACAACTTTAGTGTCAAGTCACTTATACAGGGGGCTTTCCACATTTTCTCTGTGAAGACACATGTATGGGGATTCATATAAGTCATTAGTAATTGACAACCAACGTACTTGATAATAAGTATCTATTTGATTTCAAAATAATAGAATGTATCTTACATATTTCTGACCATTTGAGAATTTAACTTTCATCTTTTATATTGAAAACACTGTTGCATAAAAGAAGGCAAGGATCCATAACCCTTTTCTAGTAAATATGCCCATTTCTTATTTAATGATTTTCCATTGTTGGCAAATTGCTTCATTGATAAGCTGCTTCATTATACTGAGTTGGAAAAAAATAAAACACAATGTCTGGAAGACACTCATTTGGTATATTTTCCCAGGTCTCATACTCCCACATCCTCTGTAATACCTAATTAGTTCTCATTTAATATGAGCACATGGAGAAGATGAATGGAATACATTATGACTCATTGAAACTCAAATACTTTCAATTGAATAAATATTTGATAAAGTATTAAGAACTTTTGAAGCTGTTTTATATAAGCACTTAAAATCTAAGGCACTTAAAGCCAGGGTTTGTAAAGTTCTTTAATGACTTTAACAAGCTGGTTTGATCCATGTCTCTTTGATGTATCAACTTATAGTATCATGCAAATAACTAAACAGTGTATTATATCCAAAACAACTAAAGAAGATTGAATATATTTTCTCACTTCTGATTTTTATGTTGTGATTGAAATCTCAGAGCATGAAGATAATCTGATATATATATATATATATAAAGTAAAGCTATCTCTCCCTGTACATATCAACCCATGGCAGAGATGATTGTAAAACAAATAAATTCATGGTCATCGAATGATAAATTTAAGTTCATGTTTGGAAGAGCTGAAAACAAAATTCCTTTGTTTTTTACTGTCTCGGTTTCCTGTACAGTAAAATCCAGATATGAAGAGTGCTCTATCGTTNCTGTTGCATAAAAGAAGGCAAGGATCCATAACCCTTTTCTAGTAAATATGCCCATTTCTTATTTAATGATTTTCCATTGTTGGCAAATTGCTTCATTGATAAGCTGCTTCATTATACTGAGTTGGAAAAAAATAAAACACAATGTCTGGAAGACACTCATTTGGTATATTTTCCCAGGTCTCATACTCCCACATCCTCTGTAATACCTAATTAGTTCTCATTTAATATGAGCACATGGAGAAGATGAATGGAATACATTATGACTCATTGAAACTCAAATACTTTCAATTGAATAAATATTTGATAAAGTATTAAGAACTTTTGAAGCTGTTTTATATAAGCACTTAAAATCTAAGGCACTTAAAGCCAGGGTTTGTAAAGTTCTTTAATGACTTTAACAAGCTGGTTTGATCCATGTCTCTTTGATGTATCAACTTATAGTATCATGCAAATAACTAAACAGTGTATTATATCCAAAACAACTAAAGAAGATTGAATATATTTTCTCACTTCTGATTTTTATGTTGTGATTGAAATCTCAGAGCATGAAGATAATCTGATATATATATATATATATAAAGTAAAGCTATCTCTCCCTGTACATATCAACCCATGGCAGAGATGATTGTAAAACAAATAAATTCATGGTCATCGAATGATAAATTTAAGTTCATGTTTGGAATAGCTGAAAACAAAATTCCTTTGTTTTTTACTGTCTCGGTTTCCTGTACAGTAAAATCCAGATATGAAGAGTGCTCTATCGTTGGTGTTTGTAATCAATGGTCCATTTTGAAATAAAAGAGGTACAAAGATTTGATGTCTTAAAAATAACCTGATTTCCCCAGCTCCACTGTAGACTGAAATTGGAAGGTGGTGGTGTTGGCAAGGAAGAGTCAAGGAAGTTTGGTTTCTTGCTTTGAAATGGATGTGTTCACATGTCAACTATCTATCCTCTGTCCTCTCTCTGTGCATGTCTTTTCAGTCCTTCTATCAGTTAATGGACTCATCCTCATGTCTTCATTGGCCATGATTTCAGGGAGATATGCTATGCTCATAATTTCTTTGGTGTTGTGACTGGTTATAGGCAATCATTTTAATGTGTAGTAAACAATCAAAATTATTAGTGGCTTTATTCTATTGTTATTACCTATGAACAAACTTTAACCTGTATAATCTTGAGATAACTATCTACCAGATAATTCAGGAAGTTGAAGCAGCCAGCATACATCTCACAACCTCACTTGATCTCAAATACTGGAGATTAATACTCAGGAAGTAAATTAAACTCTATTCTTTACTCAGAGACAGTATTCTCACCTGTTATCTTGAGTTATCAAATTCAAGATTTACAAATGAAATTACACTTTTGTAGAAATGAAGGGAAGCACTACAAATCCAAAAACAATAGATAAATGAAGATAAGATAGAAGAAAACAAACATGGAAACATATTTTTACAACCCCTCTCTCTCACAAACACACACACACATCACATCACATGTAGATGCTACATACCACTGATAACTGCTCTCTACATATTTTTATGGATTTTCAATAAGTCAACTGTGCATTACTGGAGGCTTTTGAGAAATCATTTCTACTTTTGTGTATCTTTTTTTAAATTATTTTTATTAATTTTATTTATTTCTGTATGTGTACGAATGTACTGTCTGCATGCAAGTCTGTGCACCCATGTCGTGCAATGCCGCGGAGGTCAGAAGAGAGTGTCGGATTCCC